>ONZH01001228.1:0-84170 GCA_900303285.1 Rhinella marina | reverse complement strand
GACGAGGTGACTGACCCAAGCTGGGTTGATAAGCCGAGTGAAGACAGTGCTTCTGAGGCGGAGGCGAGTGCTGCACCAGAACAGGTTGGAAGAGGCAGTGGTGTGGCCAGAGGGAGAAGCAGGGCCAGAGCTGGTGCATCAGCAGCAACTGTTTCACGTAGTGAAGCTCCTGTGGCAAGGCCTAGATGTTCGCAAGTCTGGAGGTTCTTTAAAGAAATTGAGGATGACCGCGGACTGTGGTGTGCAACCTGTGCCACAACAGGATCAGCAGGGGTGCCACCACTACTAGCCTAACCACCACCAACATGCGCAGGCATATGAGTGCTAAACACCCCACTCAATGGAACCAAGGCCGTTCACCACCTCCTGCGGGTCACACCACTGCTCCTTCCCCTGCGTCACTCGCTGCCTCTGCTAGTCAACCCCCTGCCCAAGACCCCGGCACGAGCGCCTCCCGCCGGAAAAGCACACCTTCGCCTCCACGATCCTCCACAGCGTCCACCAATGTGTCCCAGCGCAGCGTTCAGCTGTCTTTACAGCAGACGTTGGAGCGCAAGAGGAAATACAGTTCCACCCACCCACATGCCCAAGCCCTCAACGTCCACATCTCCAAATTGCTGAGCCTGGAGATGATGCCCTATAGGCTGGTAGAGACCGAGGCCTTTCGCAATCTCATGGCGGTGGCTGCCCCTCGGTATTCGGTCCCCAGCCGCCACTATTTTTCCCGATGTGCCGTCCCATCCCTACACCAGCACGTGTCACAGAACATCATCCGTGCCCTGAAAACGCTGTTTCTGAGAAGGTCCACCTAACCACGGACACGTGGACAAGTGCTGCCGGGCAGGGACACTATATATCACTGACTGCACATTGGGGTAACTTGGTGGAGGCTGGGACCGAGTCTGACCCTGGGGCCGCTCATGTACTGCCCACACTGGGGCCTACCTCGGTCACGGTCTCTCAGACGTACTATGCCTCCTCTTCCGACCCCTCCTCCTTTTCCTCCGAATTACCATCCGTGGGCATGGCGCCTTCAGTCGGTAGCTCTAGGCGCAGCAGCAGTGCCGTGGGTAAGCGCCCGTCAGGCGGTGCTCAAACTGCTGAGCTTAGGTGACAAAAGGCACACCGCCCAAGAGCTGTTACAGGGCATCACGGCGCAGATGGATCTGTGGCTGGCACCACTGAACCTCAAGCCAGGCATGGTTGTGTGTGACAACGGGCGTAACCTGGTGGCGGCTCTGCAACTCGGCAGACTGACACATGTGCCATGCCTGGCCGACGTGTTCAATCTAATAGTTCAGCGGTTCCTCAAGACATATCTCAATCTGTCTGATTTGCTCACCAAGGTGCGCCGCATCTGTGCGCATTTCCGTAAGTCGACCACAGATGCTGCCACTCTCAGGGCAGCGCAGCGCCGCCTACAACTGCCCGCTCACCGACTGTTGTGCGACGTGCCCACAAGATGGAATTCAACATTAAACATGTTATCCAGAATTTACCAGCAGCGCAGAGCGATTGTAGACTGCCAGATGTCAACTTCCACCAGAACTGGTAGTCAGGTCAGTCAGATTCCTCAAGTCTACAATGAGGAGTGGACGTGGATGTCTGATATCTGCCAGGTGTTGAGCAACTTTGAGGAGTCAACACAGATGGTCAGCAGCGATGCCGCCATTATCAGCCTCACCATCCCGCTGCTTTGCCTGTTGAAAAACTCACTGCTCAGCATGAAGTCGGAAGCTTTGCGCTTGTCACAAGAGATGGTAAAGGAAGATACGTCGCTTGATAGCCAGAGCACCCTCCGGTCTGTTTCTCAGCGCGTATCGGAGGAGGGGGATGAGGATGAGGAGGAAGAGGAGGAGAATGTCGGTGAGACAGAAGAGGGTACCAGTGCTCAGTCCTTCTTAACTCTTGAGCGTGTATGGGCTGAAGAGGAGGACTTGGAGGAGGAGGAGGAAATGGAGAGTCAGGCCAGTGAGGAGAGGGAATTCTTGCGTGTTGGGACTCTGGCGCACATGGCAGACTTCATGTTAGGCTGCCTATCCCGTGACCCTCACGTTAGAAGAATTTTTTCAAACACCGATTACTGGGTGTTCACTCTCCTGGACCCACGGTACAAGCAGAACCTTTCCACTCTCATCCCTGTAGAGGAAAGGAGTATGAGAGTAAATCAATATCAACAGGCCCTGGTGCACAAGCTGAATCAATCCTTCCCATCTGACGCCGCTAGCGGCAGAGGGCGTGGTTCTGTGGGCCAAGTAGCGGGGGAGAGGAGGCGAGCAGGCAGCTTGTCCAGCACTGGCAGGGGAAGGCTCTCCAAGGCCATTGCCAGTTTTATGTCACCCCAGCAAGACACTGTCACCTGTCCCCAGTCTAAGCAGAGTAGGGGGGAGCTGTACAGAAAGATGGTGAGGGAGTACCTAGCTGACCATACCAACGTCCGGACCAATCACTCTGCTCCATACAACTACTGGGTTTCAAAGCTGGAGGTGGAGGTGCTGACCTGCCCTGCCGCTAGCGTGTTGTCAGAGCGGGTATTCAGTGCAGCTGGTGGCATCATCACCGATAAGCGTACACGCCTGTCAACTGACAGCGCTGACAGGCTGACGCTTATTAAAATGAACAAAGCCTGGATTTCATCGGAATTCAAATCTCCTCCGGGGGAAAGCAGCTAAAGATTAACATCACTTATGTATCCGATTCCTCTTCTCTACTCCTCCTACTCCTCCTCCTCCTTGTCGTCTTTGCCTAACGCTGACCCAAAAAAACGCAATTTTTTAGAGGTCCAACTGGCACTCTTTTACCACAATTTTTCCGGAGGGCCCCCTACAGGCCCTCTCCAAACAATTTTTCTGGAGGTCCACCTACAGGCCCTCTCTCTAAACAATTTTTACGGAGTTCCACCTACAGGACCTCTATCCAAACAATTTTTCTGGAGGTCCACCTACAGGCCCTCTCTCTAAACAATTTTTCCGGAGGTCCACCTACAGGCCCTCTCTCTAAACAATTTTTCTTTGCACCTAGTTGGGTGCTTCCCTAACATGTAATGGGCATGTGCCTCTCCTTTCTTGGTCTGGGTGAGCACAATTGCCATGAGGGTAACCACCAGGCTGTTGCCTGAGAATTTGGGGTAATGGTGGGATTAGGCAGCCTCAGAGGCATCCATGCATGCCGCCCCTGCTGTTTCCTGTCCATTTCCGTGGTGTTTCCATCATTTTCTGAGGTTTCCAGGTTTTTACCCAGCCTTCCCTAGGCAGAGCCTTGGTCCCCTGCAAAAATGCTTGAGTCTCCCATTGACTTCAATGGGGTTGGTTACTCGGAACGAGCACCCGAGCATCGGGAAAAGTTCGTCTCGAATAACGAGCCCCCGAGCATTTTAGTGCTTGCTCATCTCTAGTCTCTGCACTTGCTAAGTGGGAATCTGAGCTGCTTGGAGAGTAGCAGAAGATGAATTGTGCAAGAGCTGAGACTGGGACACACAGTGCAGGTGTAAGAAGACGAAAGTCCAGCCCTGTCAATTCAGAGGAAAAGGGAGGGACTAAAGGGGTTCAACAATCTGATGATGTGAGGTCTCTGGTTGGCCCCTTTATAAGCGAGTAAGCTTATTTGCATATGAATAAAAATCCAGATTTCTCATTAATGGGGCAAGGTACTGTCATAGTCAGGGTATCAGTTTTATCAGCATGATCAACCCCACCAGGCCGTATGCCTGATTAAATAGGGTTAATCATACTGACAGATGCTCCTCAATGAGATTGGTATTTTTAAATTATTTTTAGCATCTTTATAATATGCAGTGCATCACAGCATATGTGATAAGTCATTGGAGCGATCCTATTATGCTATGATTTTAAAGGGATTTCCCATGGTGGTCAATGAGAATGAATGAAAATCCATCCTCTATGAGCAGTTTTCATTATGGCGAACTCAAGCTGTCCATGAGTTATATGGATGGACATCCATCTGAATTGTCAGAAAATGTTTACCTGGCCATGGCTTTCTTAAGCAAAAATGGTTTGATTAGGGTGTCTGGAGCCAGATGGAGCAACATCTCTAGTCTGAAAATATTGTATCTGATAAGACAACATAGTAACATAGTTTATAAGGCCGAAGAAAGACATCTGTTCATCCAGTTCAGCCTGTTATCCTGCAAATTGATGCAGAGGGGAGAAATTCCTTCCCAACAACCATCAGGCAATCAGAATAACTCCCTGGATCAACGACTAGAGATGAGCGAGTAGTGAAATATTCGAAAGTTCGAAATTCGATTCGAATAGACCGCGAAATTCGACTATTCGACCGGATATCGAATCCCATTAAAGTCTATGGGAAAAAAATGCTCGCCACTTGGAAATCTCAATTCGACCACTTGGAGGTCACCAAGTCCACCCTGGAACCTCAGAAAAGGATGCCAACACTGCTGGAATGCAACTGGGACAGCAGGGGAAGCATGTCTGGGTGCATATAACGCGCCCAAGTCGCACTATTACGCCACTATCACAGCCTCTCAACAATACACTCCAAAGACAATGTAACCTCTCTGTAAAGTGAGACCATACAAGGAAACCTTCTTTCCTCTACATTGCCATGGACCCCAAGCCAAAACTAGACAAAAAGAAGATGAAATTCTGCACCCCTTAAAATCACGTTGCCTATGACAACCACAGATGGCATAGGCAAGGGGGAAAGCAAATAGACCCCACCCCTAATTGTCATTGTGTGTGTGTGTGTGAGATGTGGTCAGACATGTCTTCTTTAAAATGTAAAAACAACTCAAACACATGCAGAAGCCTTAAATGCCCAAATTGTGGCGCTAGAGATATCAGTGACCCGACCTGGCCCAGTGTCATGTCTAGCAGGTAAAGCAGTGGGGATGTGGAGGGATGCGTAGGACCGCAAAAGGCAGTTAGAGGCCGTGGGCTGGCCAGAGGCTCATGGAAAATTTTGTGGAGGCCCAAGAGGTGAGACGTCTTAAAATTGTGTGGAGCTAAAGAGGTGAGACTCTTAAAATATGGGAGCCAAGAGCTGAGACCTCTTAAAATTATGTGGAGGCCCAAGAGCTGAGATCTCTTAAAATTATGTGGAGGCCAAGAGGTGGAGACCTCTTAAAGATTTTGTGGAGGCCCAGAGGTGAGACCTCTTAAAGATTTTTGTGGAGGCCCAAGAGGTGAGACCTCTTAAAGATTTTGTGGAGGCCCAAGAGGTGAGACCTCTTAAAGATTTTTGTGGAGGCCCAAGAGGTGAGACCTCTTAAAAGATTTTGTGGAGGCCCAAGAGGTGAGACCTTTAAAGATTTTTGTGGAGGCCCAAGAGGTGAGACCTCTTAAAGATTTTGTGGAGGCCCAAGAGGTGAGACCTCTTAAAAATTATGTGGAGGCCCAAGAGGTGAGACCTCTTAAAACATTTTGTGGAGGCCCAAGAGGTGAGACCTCTTAAAGATTTTGTGGAGGCCCAAGAGGTGAGACCTCTTAAAGATTTTGTGGAGGCCCAAGAGGTGAGACCTCTTAAAGATTTTGTGGAGGCCCAAGAGGTGAGACCTCTTAAAGATTTTGTGGAGGCCCAAGAGGTGAGACCTCTTAAAATTATGTGGAGGCCCAAGAGGTGAGACCTCTTAAACATTTTGTGGAGGCCCAAGAGGTGAGACCTCTTAAAAATTTGTGGAGGCCCAAAGAGGTGAGACCTCTTTAAAAATTATGTGGAGGCCCAAGAGGTGAGACCTCTTAAAAATTATGTGGAGGCCCAAGAGGTGAGACCTCTTAAACATTTTGTGGAGGCCCAAGAGGTGAGACCTCTTAAAGATTTTGTGGAGGCCCAAGAGGTGAGACCTCTTAAAGATTTTGTGGAGGCCCAAGAGGTGAGACCTCTTAAAGATTTTGTGGAGGCCCAAGAGGTGAGACCTCTTAAACATTTTGTGGAGGCCCAAGAGGTGAGACCCTTAAAAATTATGTGGAGGCCCAAGAGGTGAGACCTCTTAAACATTTTGTGGAGGCCCAAGAGGTGAGACCTCTTAAAAATTATGTGGAGGCCCAAGAGGTGAGACCTCTTTAAAAATTATGTGGAGGCCCAAGAGGTGAGACCTCTTAAAATTATGTGGAGGCCCAAGAGGTGAGACCTCTTAAACATTTTGTGGAGGCCCAAGAGGTGAGACCTCTTAAAATTTTGTGGAGGCCCAAGAGGTGAGACCTGTTAAAAGATTTTTGTGGAGCCCAAGAGGTGAGACCTCTTAAAGATTTTGTGGAGGCCCAAGAGGTGAGACCTCTTAAAGATTTGGGCAGGCCCCAAGAGGGTGAGCACCTCTTAAAGATTTGTGCGAGGCCCAAGAGGTGAGACCTCTTAAAGATTTGTGGAGGCCCAAGAGGTGAGACCTCTTAAAATTTATGTGGAGGCCAAGAGGTGAGACTCTTAAACATTTTGTGCAGGCCCAAGAGGTGAGACCTCTTAAAATTATGTGGAGGCCCAAGAGGTGAGACCTCTTAAACATTTTGTGCAGGCCCAAGAGGTGAGACCTCTTAAAGATTTTGTGCAGGCCCAAGAGGTGACACCTCTAAAGATTTTTGTGGAGGCCCAAGAGGTGAGACCTCTTAAAGATTTTGTGGAGGCCCAAGAGGTGAGACCTCTTAAAGATTTTGTGCAGGCCCCAAGAGGTGAGACCTCTTAAACATTATGTGGAGGCCCAAGAGGTGAGACCTCTTAAAGATTTTGTGGAGGCCCAAGAGGTGAGACCTCTTAAAGATTTTGTGGAGGCCCAAGAGGTGAGACCTCTTAAAAATTATGTGGAGCCCAAGAGGTGAGACCTCTTAAACATTTTGTGCAGGCCCAAGAGGTGAGACCTCTTAAAAATTATGTGGAGGCCCAAGAGGTGAGGACCTCTTAAACATTTTGTGCAGGCCCAAGAGGTGAGACCTCTTAAAGATTTTGTGCAGCCCAGAGGTGACACCTCTTAAAGATTTTGTGGAGCCCAAGAGGTGAGACCTCATTAAAGATTTGTGGAGGCCCAAGAGGTGAGACCTCTTAAAGATTTTGTGCAAGGCCCAAGAGGTGAGACCTCTTAAACATTATGTGGGCCCAAGAGGTGAGGACCCTCTTAACATTTGGCAGCCCAAGAGTGAGACCTCTTAAAAATTATTGTGGAGGCCCAAGAGAGTGAGACCTCTTAAAATTATGTGGAGGCCCAAGAGTGAGACCTCTTAAAAATTATGTGGAGGCCCAAGAGGTGAGACCTCTTAAACATTATGTGGGCCCAGAGGTGAGACCTCTTAAACATTTTTGCAGGCCAAGAGGTGAGACCTCTTAAAAAAATTATGTGGAGGGCCCAAGAGGTGAGACTCTAAAAATTATGTGGAGGCCACAAAGGTGAGACTCTTAAAAATTATGTGGAGGCCAAGACGGTGAGACCTTCCTTTAAAAATTATGTGGAGGCCAAGAGGTGAGAGTCTTTAAAAATTTGTGGAGGCCCAAGGTTGAGACCTCTTAAATTATGTTGGAGCCCAAGAGGGTGAGATCCTCTTAAAAATTATGGAGGCCCAAGAGGTGAGCCATAAATATAAAATAAATTTTTCTTATTTACGGAGCAATTCTACGGCGGTTAAGGAGGAGGAGGAGGAGGTGGAGGAGGAAATGGCACTTCATTACAGATGGCACTTCACTTTGGCTGCTTTCCACGGTTGGAGAAGCAAAGTCCGGTCAATCCACTTGCTGTTCATTTTGATTAGCGTCAGCCTGTCGGCACTGTCGGTTGACAGGCGGCTGCGCTTATCGGTTATAATGCCCCCGGCTGCGCTGAACACCCTTTCTGATAGCACGCTGGCGGCAGGGCAGGCAAGCACCTCCAAGGCGTACAGGGACAGTTCCAGCCACGTGTCCAACTTGGAGACCCAGTAAGTGTAGGACGCCGAGGGATCGGGGAGGACAGGGTTACGGTCTGCCAGGTACTCCCGCAACATCCGCCGATACTTGTCCCTCCTGCTGATAGCGGGCCCCGCAGTGATGGAAGTTGCACGAGGGGGTGCCATGAACGTGTCCCACACCTTGGAGAGTGTTCCCCTGGTGGGCTGTGGGCCTGATAGATGTTGTGGGACTCTGGGAGACCCTCTCCTCTCTGCCGCCAGCGATGGTGGGTGGGAAAATCTCCATCATGTTCTGCACGAGTTCCCTCTGGTATTCCAGCAATCGATTTGTCCTCTCCTCTACCGGAATAAAAGAAGAGACGTTATCTTTATACCGGGGGTCCAGGATTGCGAAGACCCAGTACAGTTTGTTCTCCACTATCCGGACAACACGTGTGTCCGCGGGAAAAGCAGCCCA
The DNA here is from genome assembly GCA_900303285.1 of Rhinella marina. NCBI lineage: Eukaryota > Metazoa > Chordata > Amphibia > Anura > Bufonidae > Rhinella > Rhinella marina. The sequence goes on along the minus strand of ONZH01001228.1, from coordinate 75,869 downwards.
GCATGAAGTCAGCCATGTGTGCCAGACTCTGAATAGGCATGACCTCACTGCCCCCACCAGAAGGATCACTTGCCATTTCCTCCTCTTCCTCTTCCGCCTCCTCTCCGCCCCATCCGCGCTGAACCAATGGGACGCACACAGCCTGACTGCTACCCTCGCCGCCAGCATCCTCCTCCTCTTCCACAGCCACCTCCACGTCGTCCTCCTCCTCATCCTCCTCCTCCTGCAACTGCCACCGTGAAGCAGACAAAAGTGTGGTCTGACTGTGTAGCTCCGTTGCGTCTCCTCCTACCCCCGTCTCCTCTGCGTGCAATGCGTTCTCCCTTATTGCGATGAGGGATTCTTTAAGGACGCCTAGGAGCGGGATGGTTACGCTCACTATAGCGTCCTCGCTGCTGACCTTCTTGGTGGAACTCCTCAAAGATACGCAGTACATCGCATATGTCTGCCATCCATGGCCACTGCGGTGGTTGGCAAACTGAGGGAGCTGAGTTTGGAGGCACGCGTGGATTCATAATCTGGTACTCCATCAATGCTCTCTGCTGCTCACACACCCTGGCCAACATGGAATAGGTGGAATTCCAGCGAGTCGGCAGGTCGCACAACAGCCGATGTTCAGGCAAATGGAGGCGTTGCTGGAGTTTTTTAAGCTAGCAGCAGCTACAGTTGACTTACGAAAGTGAGCGCACAAGCGCCGCACTTTCACCAGTAGCTCTGCCAGGTTGGTAAGTCTTCGAATTTTGAGCGCTAAAAAGTGGGCCAGGCGGTTGTGATTGAGTCGGAAGCTCACTCCGCACCAGGTTTACGGCCATTATCGACACGACCATGCCTTCCTAGCTAGCGCGAAGCCACACTGTCTCTCCGTTCTGGCGCCAGGCTTTGTTTGTGTGGTAAGCGCTCTTGCGAGGCGTTCCAGAGTGTAGTCTTTGTGTTGGATTGTATCTCTGCGCTTGGTGGTACTGCGCCGTCGTGGAAGCGCTAACGCTTCTGGTTCGGCTATCCATTCCACACCTGTTCAAACACTGCTCAGCATCAACTAGATCGTGTAACGCGCTGCGCTCGCTCTGGCTACTGTCCACTATAAGGCATGTTGGATTTCTCTGATGATGCTTGACTTCAAGTGCCGAGCTGACTGGTCTTGCTCTTCTCAGAGCCCCTACTCAGTTTTGAGTGGCAGAGTGTGCAAACCGCGCTCAGTTGTCATCCGCACAAACATTAAAAAATCTCCACACCACAGAAGTACGAGGCCTCGATGGGGGAGCTTCGCGCGACTGCCCGCTGCCGGGAACAGCTTCGGCCCTGCTGGCTGTGGCCTCACTTCTCTGTCTGGACTGTCCTCTGCCTATGACATCCCTCTGCCTGTGGACATCCCTCTGCCTGTGGACATCCCTCTGCCTCTGGACATCCCTCTGCCTCTTGCTGCCTTTTTCGGTGCTGCGCAGACCACCACCTCTCCACTGCTTTCCTCGCTGGACATCACCCCTGGCCAAGTGGGGTCGGTCATTTCGTCATCCACCACCTCCTCTTCCACTTCCTCCACTCTGCTCCTCCTGCTGCCCACTGGACATTCCAACAGCCTCCCTTGATGGCAACTGCGTCTCATCATCATCATCGCTCATGATAACAGATGCTGGTTCAGGGTCCACATCAGCAGGAGATGGCGAATACTCAAGTGGTTGGGCATCAACTACAAACAAATTCCTCTGCTAGCTCCTGGGATTCTTCCGGCACATCTGAAAAAGGACCCGAAAAGAGCTCCTGGGAGGGGTCAAGGGTGGGATGACTCTGTTGGCCAGGTGTGGAGGAAGGAGGGTCAGAGTGAGACTGTGTGGATGACTGGCTGGTGGACAACTGTGTGGAAGCGCTATCGGCTATCCATTGCACCACCTGTTCAACCTGCTCAGGCCTCAACAGCGGTGTAACCCGCCCCCTGCTTAACTGTCCCATAAAGGCAGGGATTCTGGATGAGCGGGATCCTGGCTGACCCTCACCAGCACGCATTGTATCCCCACTGGCTTCAACAAGGCCCCCAACAGCATTTCCGCGCCCCCGTCCTCGTCCACGTCCGATTCCGCTAGCCCCCCGCCGCATTTTTTTTTTTTTACAATACTTTGCCTTCACAGCCGTGAAATTAGTTTGCAAGAGAACGCACAGTACAGTTGCCAGTTAAGGCCTATATATTGTATTTTTCAAGGTACACAGCCGTGTAGTAACTGAACAGACGGTGGGTATGAACACCAGTTATGAGAAATTACTTTGCAAGAGAACGCACAGTACAGTTGCCAGTTAAGGCCTATATATTGTATTTTTCAAGGTACACAGCCGTGTAGTAACTGAACAGACGGTGGGTATGAACACCAGTTATGAGAAATTACTTTGCAAGAGAACGCACAGTACAGTTGCCAGTTAAGGCCTATATATTGTATTTTTCAAGGTACACAGGCGTGTAGTAACTGAACAGACGGTGGGTATAAACACCAGTTGTTAGGATGACGCGCCGCGTGACAGCACAGCCCCGCCGTCTAGCGCGATCACATTGACCGTTGCGGTTTTACTGCTATAGTCTGTATTGTCTCTATGCTGGGATCTTGGGGTGTGGCTGGCTCCTAGACTCAGTTGAGTGACAGATGCAGTGTCCTATCCGTGGGAGTACTGGGCTGCGGGTCTTGTCCAATCAGGCTACACCCCTCCCTATATAAGGTTGTGAGTTTGACACGCCCGCTGCCTAGCACCAAAGCAATTGTATTGAGAGAGCTGGGAGCCGGCCTGTGTGTCTGCTAGCATCAAGTGGATGCTACTCCTCTTTCCTACTACCTGTCCCGGCAATGCCTCTTGTCGACTCTGAGACATTGGCGCATGGGGAGCCGGCCCCTCTATTCTTCCGCCTGTCTCTTGTACTTTAAGTTAGCCTTTTATTTAGGCAGCAGGAGTCTGTGTGGCTGTTGTGGTTGTGGCTCGTTCTCTGGGGCCTCTGGCCAGGGTCACAACTTCTATTTATAATTTAGTACCGCAGTGTGTTCGTCCCTGTTCACATTGATCTGGTTTTGTGTTGACTATTCTCTGTGGTGTTAACAGAGAGAGTCCGTTGCTAGTGGCAACGAGCGGATCCAACACAGCTGCACCTGAGCTGTATTATCAGGTGTCCAGCGGTCCTCGCTGCACTATATTATGTTATTTTTTTAATATAGTGTGGCAGGAGAAATTACTTTGCAAGAGAACGCACAGTACAGTTGCCAGTTAAGGCCTATATATTGTATTTTTCAAGGTACACAGCCGTGTAGTAACTGAACAGACGGTGGGTATAAACACCAGTTATGAGCAAAATTACTTTGGCAAGAGAACGCACAGTACAGTTGGCCAGTTAAGGCCTACTATATTGTATTTTCAAGGTACACAGCCGTGTAGTTAACTGAACCAGACGGTGGGTATCAAACACCAGTTATGAAGAAATTACTTGCCAAAGAGAACGCACAGGTACAGTTGCCAGTTAAGGGCCTATATATTGTATTTTTCAAGGTAGCACAGCCGTGTAGTAACTGAAGCAGACGGTGGGTATAAACACCAGTTATGAGAAATTACTTTGCAGAGAACGCACAGTACAGTTGCCAGTTAAGGCCTATACTATTCGGTATTTTTCAAGGTACACAGCCGTGTAGTAAACTGAACAGACGGTGGGTATAGAAACCAGTTATTGAGAAATTACTTTGCAAGAGAACGCACAGTACAGTGCCAGTTAAGGCCTATATATGTATTTTCAAGGGGTTACACAGCCGTGTAGTAACTGAACAGACGGTGGGTATGAACACAACCAATTATGAGAAATTACTTTGGCAAGAGAACGCCACAGTACAGTTGCCAGTTAAAGGCCTATTATATTGTATTTTTCAAAGGTACACACCGTGTAGTACTGAACGGGGTAACTGAGACGAGAGCGCGGTCGGGTATTGGTAGGTTATCCAGTGTGCTTGTGAGAATATTTACTTTCTTTGCAAGAGAACGCACAGTACAGTTGCCAGTTAAGGCCTATATATGTATTTTTCAAGGACACAGCCGGTAGTAACTGAACAACGGTGGGTATGAACAACAATTATGAGAAATTACTTGCAACGAGAACGACAGTACAGTTGCAGTTAGGGCTATTATATTGTATTTTTCAAGTACATCCGTTTGTAGTAACTGACTTGGTTACACCAGTGTGTTCGGGTAGAGTGCGACAGTCCAGTTATGAGATTGTATTTTTTGGTCGAGGAGGGAAACACCTATGTATTCGTGGAGGCCAGCTAAGTTGCCAGGTATATATATTGTATTTTTCAAGGTACACAGTCGTTTAGTAAATGAACAGACGGTGGCTTATAAACACCAGTTATGGAAATACTTGCAGAGACGCACATGTTGAGTTGGCCAGTTTAAGCGTCCTTATTAGATTTGTATGTTTTTCGAGGTATTCATAGCTGTTGGTGAGTAAGGTGAAATGCGCGGTGGGTATAATCCAGTTATGAGGAAATTTACTTGCAAGAGAACGCCCTACTTCAGTACTTTATTGTTTGAGGTAACAGCCTTATGATTTGTATTTTTTCAAGAGCGGTACACAGCATGATATAGTTAATCTTGTAAACAGAGGCGTTTGGGTTATGAGAGCACCAGTTCACTGAGAGATGGCTTACTGTGTTTTGCAAGATTGATACTTTACGCACAGTTACAGTTGCCAGTTTAAGTGGGTATTTTATTGTAGTAATGTTTTGCATGGGTATCACACCGTTATGGAAATTATTTGCCAGAGAACGCACATTAACAGTTGCCAGTTAATTATATTGTATTTTTAGGTACACAGCCGTGAGGAACTGAACCAACGGTGGGGTTTGAACACCAGTTTGAGAATTACTTTGAGAGAATCAGTATTTGCCAGTTAAGGCCTATATATTGTTATTTTTTCAAGTTACACAGCCGTGTAGTAACTGAACAGGACGGTGGGTATAAACACCAGTTATGAGAAATTACTTTGCAAGAGAACGCACAGTACAGTTGCCAGTTAAGGCCTATATGATGTATTTTTCAAGGTACACAGCCGTGTAGTAACTGAACAGACGGTGGGTTGAACACCAGTTTATGAGAAATTACTTTGCAATGAGAACGCACAGTACGTTTGCCAGTTAAGGCCTATAGATTGTATTTTTCAAGGTACACAGCCATGTAGTAACTGAACAGACGGGTGGGGTATGAACACCAGTTATGAGAAATTACTTTGCAAGAGAACGCACAGTACAGGTTGCCAGTTAAGGCCTATATATTGTATTTTTCAAGGTACACAGCCGTGTAGTAACTGAACAGACGGGTGGGTATAAACACCAGTTATGCAGAAATTACTTTGCAAGAGAACGCACAGTACAGTTGCCAGTTAAGGCCTATATATTGTATTTTTCAAGGTACACAGCCGTTGTAGTAACTGAACAGACCGGTGTGTATGAACACCAGTTATGAGAAATTTACTTTGCAAGAGAACGCACAGTACTGTTGCCAGTTAAGGCCATTATATTGTATTTTTCAAGGTTACACAGCCGTGTAACTAAGTGATCAGACAGTGTGTATGAAACACCAGTTATGAGAAATTACTTTGCAAGAGAACGCACAGTACAGTTGCCAGTTAAAAACCTATTATATTGTATTTTTCAAGGTACCACAGCAGTAGTCAATATAGTTTGGTATGTAGCAGAGCCACCTAATACACCACTAATGCCTCTCTCTGTCCTACTCCCAGCAGCTATCCCGAATACAAGCAGCCGTTCTCTGTAAAGTCTATTTGTAGTAAGCTACACTGAAGTCCACTGTTAGTAGCCCATAAGGGCTTTAATCACGCTCCTGCCTGTCCAACAGCCTTAAAATCTGTTCTCTCCCTTCTCCAGCCTCTGTCCCTGACTAAGTTCACGCAGCATATGCGTACGAGCAGGAAGAGCTGAGTTTTTAATATTCGAGGTCACATGGTTTTTCCAGCCAATGCATGTAGACGCTGTTTTCGCGCTGCCAGCGTGCTCAGCGTGCCTGTCATACCCCCCCTGCATGGTGATTGGTGGAAAAAGAGCGCCAGGGAAGGTGGGAGGGGAAACGAATTCTAAGTGCGCCATCGCCGTTATACTCGAAAGAAATCGAGCACGCCGAATATCGTAGTATTCGATCGAATACCAGCTCGATCGAACACTACTCGCTCATCTCTATCAACGACCCATCTCTAGTAACTATAACCTGTAATATTATTACCCTCCAGAAATACATCCAGGCCCCTCTTGAACTGTTAAGTAAATTCATCAACATCTTTTTAGAGTCAAAACTCTAAAAAGGTAAGTTTGACTTTAAATGCAAAAATACTATCTAATGTATTCTTGTATATCTCTAATCCAATGACTAATTCCAGTTTTCAGAGTAGGACAGCACACATTTGAATTCATGCAGTAAACATGTATATTGTATTAAAGCTCCAGTCACATTAATATTAAAAGACCCTGTTACAGTAAGTCTGGACTGGGAGCATGTGTCAGTGAATAAAGTAATTCTGGGTGTAATTTGAACTATAGTGTTCAGTGCTGCAGGCTATTATTAAAGAGAAAAGGCTAGAAATCCTCAAGGTCTAGCTCCTTGAGGGAAATAGTGGACTAAATGCAGCACCATGGCAGGTGACCTTTATATTTACAGGTATATCTGCTGCATAAAGGGTTTTTCCAAAGGAACAGCTTTTATAAAACAAGAGGTGGCTTGTATTAAAAAAAAAACCCTAGACAATTATTACTCACCTCATCTATCCCCTGTTGCCACTGATCCCTGCTCTGGTCTCCACTGCTCTCTACTTCCTTGTAATGGGCTTAACACATAGGAACTGTTTTGTACGTACTGCTCAGCCAATCACGCCAAAACGTCATTTCATGTGAAGTGAAGAATAGCTGGGACCTGACCAGTGTCAGCAAAGTGAATAATCATTCTTTTTTATTGAAAAAAAAAAGTTAAAATTTTTTAAAAAAAATATATGCCTGGAAAACACTGTAAACTCATAAGGATTGTGTTGATTTTAAAAAAAATTGCCTACTCTGGAACATAAGCAAATTCAATGCTTAAAAATTCATTGAGATATATTTATCAAATCTGGTGTTTTATACCCAAATCTTGATATCCTCTGCACCAATTGAAGGATGCACTTAATTTAATTAAAAAGGTTGTCCAAATTATTTTTATTGATGACCCACCCTCAGGATAGGTCATCAATATCAGATCAGCGGGGGGTGCTGGGTGTTGGACCCCCACGATCAGCTGGTTGAATAGAAGATGCGTGCCGTGCCAATGCAGCATTCATTTTATTGTTTACCTGCTCGCCATCGCAACAGTGTATAGAAAGGAGTCGTGCCATTGAAATGAATGGGGTAGACAAGGTGTAATTACACCTGCTCACCGCTGCTGCTGCGACGGCGGGGTGGTATACAATTAGAAGAAGGCAGCGCTGGCATGTCGTGTGCCTTCTCTTCAACCAGCTGATCAGCGTGTCAGCCGGGTGTCGGACCCCCACCGATCTGATATTGATGACCTATTGTATAACCCCTTTAAGTGCATCCTCCTACAGTCTGTGCGCCTAGAATGAAATATACACCAGCTCCTAGCTGGCGTAGATGTCTGTCATCATTTATGCCAAAAAATTTATGGCCCCATTTTTAGAAAGTGGTAAAGGTGGCATAAAAATGCCATATTTGCAAAAATGTTTGCACAATCGGCATTTAAAAAGTCTAAATTCCATAGTTTCTAACTTTTTTATGCTGGTTTTCTGGTGTGGGGGCTTGATTAATGACCCCCCGTTGTTAATCGGAATATTGATATATTCAATTCATATCTGCCATCTGCAGTTAAATATGTCAGCATCAAAATCTCTACTAAAATGCTCCACATGGGCTTTCACAAGAAAAATCTAGCTGCAAATACTTTCTTGTTGCTATGCCACAAATTTGAAGAGATGAACGCACTTGAAACGATGGTCTCGGTGTTCTGCTTCAAAATTATAGAGGATAGAGTACATTTCATGTTCTTAAAAGAAGAGGGCAAGGAAAGGAATTCCTTTAGGACCCATAACACATATAGTATTTGTTTACCACTGCTGCATAATACACTTCACGACAAAGAGAAATTTATGAAATTTTACACCAACAAACTTTTATCTCCCCGTTGTGCGGCCTCCAGCTGAAGGCAGCTATGAAGGTTTCTGCTGAAGAAAAACAACAGAATAAATCATGCTGGTATAGATGAAGGCCTCCAATATTTCTGCTGAACAGACAGTTAGCAGGGGTCCGATGCAAGGCTGTGGGATCCTTTACAGATAGAAAGGAAATGGCTTATTCTCTGGAAGCAAAATGAAATGTTAATATGCAGTTAGGGTATTTGGTCAGGATAGGCGTTCAGATTAGGATCCTGGGTTTAAATATGAATAGAGCTAAATCGTTCTAAAGTTTGTACATTCTCCTCATATTTATGGTATGTCTGGTTCATCTTTAGCCTTTCTAGTCTAGGTTTTCACCACCTACTGTATAAGGTGGGTTACTTTGTGCTAGAATTGTGTGCCTGAATTTTGGAGCATATTAAAGGCATTTTTCCAAGTATCCTCATCAATATCTGATCGGTGGAGTTCTAACTTCTGGCATCCCCATCGATGAGCTGTTTGAAGAGACCACAATACTTCAGTGAGATGTCGTTCATATGGTCTACACACAGCTAAGTCCCATTCAAGTGAATGGAACTGAGCTGGAATACTAAACACAGCTGCTATCCAATGGATGGAGCTATGCTTGGTAAGCACTCATTTGAGTGCCGTGGCTTCTCCCGGGAGTCAGACCTCCACCGATCACATACTGATGACCTATCGTGCGGATAGGACGTCAGTATAAAACACCCAGAAAACCCTTGACCTTGCCTTCTCCATAGTTATACCACACTGCCTTTCCTTCCCTTGACAGCAGAGGTGACAAAGCTTCTGCATTCTGCAACATTTAATAAATACATGAGTCTGTGGCAGCACTGTGTTCTGTGTTGTATGTTATGAGTAATTTGTGTTCTACCTCTTTGAATCCAGAGAAAAGAAAATCAGTAATCTGGTTTGGAGTTGACAGGGAGTAGCAACTATATAAGTAGACTAAAATGGCAAGTTTTGCGAGCATGCGAGTGTTTGTTTGCAAGTTAGTGACTTTAGAAAGAGAATGCATTAACCCTCAGGATACCAGTGCCGGGACAAAAATCCCAGCGCCGTACTGTTACAGCGCTCTGATCGGGTGGGCGCAGTGGCAGTGGCTGATAGCCGGACCTCTGCTGTATGCACGGGCATCGGTGAAAACACCGATGCCGGTGCATTAACCCTCGCACTGCCGCGGTCAGCGCTGACCGCTGCACGTACGGGTATCCTAAGAGGTTGCGATCCCCATCAGGTCCCCGCGCTGCTGTGACGGGGACCCGATGGCAGGGAAGGCAGCCCGATGCCTTGCTTAGGCATCGGGCTGCCTTCTATGGAAGCCTGTGAGATCCAGCCCCCTGGATCTCACAGGCAGGAAGCTGTAAGTGTATTACACTGGTAATACACTTACAGCCAATGCATTACAATACAGAAGTATTGTAATGCATTGTGCAGGGGATCAGACTCCCAAAAGTTGAAGTCCCAGACTGGGACAAATAATAAAGTGAAAAAGAAGTTAAAAAATAAAGTTTTACAAAAAAATTAAAAGTTTCAAGTAAAAAAAAAAAGCGTCCTTTTCACAAAATAAAGTAAAAAAAAATTGTAAAAAATAGGTAAAAAAAAGAAAAGTAGGCATATTAGGTATCGCTGCGTCCGTATCGACCGGCTCTATAAAAATATCACATGACCCACTCTGCTAGGTGAACACCATAAAAATTAAAAACAGTGTAAAAAAGCCATTTTCTGGTCACCTTGCCTCACAAAAAGTGTAATACCAAGCGATCAAAAAGACGTATTAATCCCAAAATAATACCAATCAAACCATCATCTCGTCCCGCAAAAAATGAGACCCTACCTAAGACAATCGCCCAAAAAATAAAAAAAATATGGCTCTCAGAATATGGCAACACAAAAAAAGATTTTATTCTGTTCAAAAATGCATCTAATGTGTAAAACTTAACAGAAATAAAAATGTTAGACATGTTGGGTATCACTGTGTCCGTAACAACCTGCTCCATAAAAATATTACATGAGATGGCCTCCCTGGTGAATGCTGCAAAAAAATTAAAAAAAAAAACTATGCCAAAACAGCCATTTTTTTCCCTCTTGCCTCACAAAAAGTGTAATAGCAAGCGATCAAAAAGATGTATTAATCCCAAAATGGTACTAATCAAACCGTCATCTCGTCCTGCAAAAAATGAGACCCTACTTAAGACAATCGCCCAAAAAATTAAAAAAATATGGCTCTCAGAAAATGGCAACACAAAAAAAGATTTTATTCTGTTCAAAAATGCATCTAATGTGTAAAACTTAACAGAAATAAAAATGTTAGACATATTGGGTATCACCGTGTCCGTAACAACCTGCTCTATAAAAATATTACATGAGATGGCCTCCCTGGTGAATGCTGTAAAAAATTTTTTTTAAAAAACTATGCCAAAACAGCCATTTTTTCCCCTCTTGCCTCACAAAAAGTGTAATAGCAAGCGATCAAAAAGAAGTATTTACCCGAAAATGGTACCAATCAAACCGTCATCTCGTCCCACAAAAAATGAGACCCTACCTAAGACCCCACCAATCACCAGAAAAATAGAAAAAAATAGGACAGTTAGAAAATGGCAACACAAAAACAAGATTTAATTCTGTTCAAAAATTAATTTACTGTGTAAAACTTAACAAAAATAAAAATAATAGACATATTGGGTATCGCCGCGTCCATAACAACCTGCTCTATGATTTGCCCCTTCGGGTGAATGCTGTAAAAAAAAATTTTTTTTAAAACTATGTCAAAACAGCAATTTTTTTCACCTCGACTCACAAAAACTGTAATACCAAGCGATCAAAAAGTCTTATGTACCCCAAAATGGTACCAATGAAAATGTCACCTCATCCCGCAAAAAATAAGACCCCACATAAGACAATAACTCAAAAAAATAAAAATCAATGGCTCCCGCAAACCAATCCAGTCCTGCCATGTGTCCCCACAGCAGTTTATCACCACATATGGGGTGTTGCCATATTCAGGAGAAAATGGGTAACAAATTATGGGGTGCTTTTCTCCTGTTACCCCTTGTGAAAATGAAAAATTTGGGGCTAAAGCAACATTTTATTGGAAGAAATGAAACTTTTCATTTTCACAGCCAAATGTTTCCAAATTCCGTAAAACGCTTAGGGGTCAAAGTTGTCAGTACCCCCCTTAATATATTTTTTAAGGGGTGTAGTTTCCAAAATGGGGTCACTTTTTGAGGGTTTCCACTCTAGGGGTACGTCAGGGTCTCTTAAAATACAAAATGGTGCCTTAAAACAATTCTAGCAAAATCTGCCTCCAAAATCCATATGGCGCCCCTTTCCTTCTGACCACTGCCACGTGCCCCTAGAGCAGTTTACCACCACATATGGGGTATTTCTGTAAACTGCAGAATCAGAGTAATGTATATTGAGGTTTAGTTTGCTGTTAACCCTTGCTGTGTTGCAAAAAAAAATATTATTAACATGAATAATCTACCAAAAAAGTGAAATTTTGAAATTTCACCTCCATTTTCCTTTAATTCTTGTGCAACACCTCAAGGGTTAACAAAGTTTGTAACATCAGTTTTTGTTTTATAATTTGAGGGGTGTAGTTTCTAAAATAGGGTCATTTATGAGTGGTTTCCATTAGGTAAGCCTCACAAAATCACTTTATAACTGAATTGGTGCTCAAAAAATGGTTAGGGAAATTTTGTTGAAAATTTGAAAAATTGCTTCTAAACCTCTAAGCCCTCTAACTTCCTAAAAAAAAAAAATGACATTTACAAAATGATGCCAACATAAAGTAGACATATGGGGAATGTTAAATAATAAATATTTTATGAGGTATGACTTTCTGTTTTAAAAGCAGAGAAATTGAAATTTTGAAAATTGAAAATTTTTCAAAATTTTTGGTAAATTTGGGATTTTTTCATAAATAAAGGTGAAATATATTGACTCAAATTTATGACTTATGTCATGAAGTACACTGTGTCATGAGAAAACAATATCAGAATTGCCTGGATAAGTAAAAGCGTTCTAAAGTTATTACCAAATGAAGTGACACATGTCAGATTTGCAAAAATCCGCCTGGGATTTAAGGTGAAAAGTGGCTCGGTACTGAAAGGGTTAAGTTAGTTGTTTTTAATTGCACTGTATTATTGTACTTTTTCTTTTTCTCTTTTCTTCTGTAATCCCCATTAGCACTTACGGGCTCCATTACTGATAAGACAGTCCTGTGCACATCTTGTAAAATGTATGCAGTCTTGTAACAGCCATTTGAGGGTTCATGCTTTTGTTCAAAATGTGAGCAAACTGCATGTTTTGAATCCAAGATCCTGTATCTAAATGAGCAAATTTAAACACTAAGATGCATTGACAATATGGAACATAGTTTACTGCTCACTGAACAGGCACTATATGGGGTGTATGAAGTGGAGAGTGGTAATATGGATGATCATGAATGTGAGCTGGATAAGATTTAGAAAGCAGAGTAGAGTGCCAGGGAGGCTAGCACTGATCTGACACACCTCAACAAGTTTGCAAGGTTGGCAGATGAGGTGGATGTCAGTTCAGGGATGGCACTGCTGCAGCTAAAAACTTCCTCTCAATCAGCCAGATGGGTGAGCACTGCAGTTTGCACTCACTTTGTTGACGATATGAAGAGTCTTTTATTCAAAGAATAATAGCATCATCAGTGACTAGTTTGATAGAGCTAATAACTATGTATAAATATATCAGGGGTCAGTACAGAGACTTCTCCCATGATCTAGTTATGTATACCGAGGACTGTGAAGAGGGAACATCCTCTGCGTCTGGAGGAAAAAAGGTTTGTACACAAACATAGAAGAGGACTCTTCATGGTAAGAGCAGTGGAACTCTCTGCCTGAGGAGGTGGTGATGGTGAGTTCACTAAAAGAGTTCAAGAGGGGCCTGGATGTATTTCTGTAGTGTAGTAATATTACAGGTTATGGTTACTAGAGTGGTGTCGTTGATCCAGGGAGTTATTCTCATTGGAGTCAGGAAGAATTTTTTTCCCCCTAAAATGAGGAAAACTGGCTTCTACCTCACAGGGGTTTTTTGCCTTTCTCTGGAACAACTTGCAGGATAACAAGCTGAACTAGATGAATGTACTGTATGTCTTTTTTGAGCCTTAAGAACTATGTTACTATGTTACTTCTCTGGTACTGTACAGCATCTATGAACTGTGTGACACTATATATTACGATGCATATTGTTGTACTGCTTAGTATGTTGTTATAAATCATGATGGTCCATCAAATAACTCTATTTATATAGGAAGATAAATGAATCACTGATCACCATCTAGTGAGATATACCATGGAATTTGCTTGTCTATGCACATCATATTGTTAGCTATGAAACAATAAATTATCTTCTGTAATGATAACAAAATGCTCTGCGTTAGAAGATGATTATTTTTTGGCTTTCTGTCTTGCAGCACACTTGTGCTTCCCGGGGCCAGTGTTGGGTGTAAAAGAAAAAGCACATTTTTTATGGAGTCACAGATCTTACAAAGCTGGATGTAGCTATTGCCAATTCCAAGACAATCCTGGTTTCACACTAGCGTTTATATTTTCCGATATTGAGATCCTTCATAGGGTTTCAATACCAGAAAAAAACGCTTCCGTTTTGTCCCCATTCATTGTCAATGGGGACAAAACGTAACTAAACAGAAAGGAATGCTCCAAAATGCATTCCATTCCATTTGGTTGTGTTCCCATACCGGAGAGCAAACCACAGCAAGCTACAGTTTTCTTTCCGTCATGGGATCCATCCCCCATTGACTTTCAATGGAGTTCATGACGGATCCGTCTTGGCTATGTTAAGGATAATACAGCCGGATCCAGCATTTTTGCTGATGCCTGCCAGATCCAGCAAAAACGCTAGTGTGAAAGTAGCCTAAACCGTTGGATAGGGGATACATTCACATAACTGGAGTACCCCTTTAAGGACCTTCTAGACATATGTTAATGTTTCTGGATGGCCTAACTAATCTGCCCCAAGGAGAAAATTGTTAGCACAAAATGTCAGTACTTGATCAAGATAAGAGCAACAATTAAGCAAGCAAGGCAAGGATTGTCAAACATACACTAAGTGGACAAAAGTATAGGGACACCTACACCTTACACCTACAGGAGCTCTTATAAAATCCCATTCTCAATCTACATGCTTTAATATTAAGTTGGTTCCTTTTTTGCAGCTAAAACATCTTTCACTCTTCTGACAAGATTTTGGAATGTTTCTGGGGCAAATTTTGCCCATTTATCCAGAAGACAATTTGTGAGATCAGTCACTGATGTTGGATAAGAGGGCTTGGCTCACAATCTCTTCCCTAGTTCATCCCAAAGGTGTTTGTTAGGTTAGGGTTCTGTGAGTGCCAGTCAAGTTCTTCCACACCAAACTTTTTTTTGTTCAGTCATTTTTTTTTATCTTATAGACAAACAAAAATATAGGTAGTTTTTTTTTAATACAAACATTCCAAGACCCTTTACTGATAAGACAAAGGAGATAAATACAAAAAAGGCAAAAATAACTAAATCAACCAAAGTACCCTCCTTCTTTCACAAGAACAGCATCCACCTAGCATCACAAGATAAGGTCTTATTCGCAGATGGGAACGTACTATTGGCACCTGGAAATCACACATGCCCACATCAACACCTCAGTATTTGGAAAAAAGAAGAAAGGGAAAAAAGTTTGCATCAAAAAGGACATAAGGTCATATTAGTCTCTCACCCGGGTACCCAAAAGCTGTAGTGATGGAAACTTTTTGACTGTTCCCCCCATTTATGATATACACCTTTTCCTAGTTAGATTACCTCATTCATGCGGGCAATAAATATTGGAACAAAAGGTCTAATGCAGTATTTGATTATTAATTTTCTGGCCTGATAAAGTAATCAACGAATACCTGTATTGACTCTTTCCATACTATTAGTCTGCAGAAGCCTCAAAATGCAAACTATGGGCTCAGCAGGAAGACGTATGTCCAGGATCGCCCCCCAAAATGAGCCCAGAGCAATGCACTCCCAAAACATATGGAGAAGATGAACATCAAAAATGCCACATCTAGGGCAATCAGATATACAGTATCCCAAACACCTATATGATGAAGAAACAAGGGCATCATCCTGTGAATCAGAAAGAGTTGTGAGAGTCTATGAGCTTCACAGAGTGTTAAAGACAGTCCCATAAACAGAACTTCCTCCCATTGTGCATCTGTTAAGTGACCCATATCTCGCACCAACTTATCCTGTGCTTGAAGAAAATTGCTCATAATAAAATGAAAGCACAAAACGATAAAAAATAGAAATTTTCCTCCCCTAGACATGACCTGCTCTAATAATAGTGAGGTATGAATAGTGACATCTAATGTTGTGCTCTACACGTCTAAGGCATGATGGAGTTGTAAGTATTGAAAGAAGAGTGAGTTTGGGAGCCCAAACTCTGACTTTAGTGGATCAAATTTTTAAGCAGGCCATTGAAGTACAATTCAGATAACCAGTAAATGCCCTTTTTCTCCAAAATGTGAAACCCAAACAAACCTTTTACTTATGGTAGTTTATGATTATCCCATGGGGGGTAAGAGAATTACACCCTGAGATTTTAGAGAGAGCTTTCAGTTTTTGCCAGACTTTAGAAAAAAGAGTCACACTTTAGGCATTGTCAGGGGACAGATAACAGAGCTCAATTCTAATTTATATGCTGGTAGCCTGTCTACCATCAGACTTCCACATCAAACTCAGCCAACCATTCCTTTTTGGACCTTGCTTTGTGCACAGTCATGCTGGTACAGAAAAGAGCCTTCAGCAAACTGTTCCCACAAAGTTGGAAGCATAGAACTGTCAAAATTGTCTTGGTATGCTGAAGTACAGTAGTAAGATTTCCCTTCACTTGGACTAAGACGCCTAGGAAAAACCCCTGAAAAACAACCTCATAGCATTATCCCTCCTCCACCAAATGTTACAGTTGGCATAATGCAGTCAGGCAGATACAGTTCTCCTGGCATTCCTCAAACCCAGACTCATCCATCAGACTGCCAGATCAACTGTCAGAGAATCATGATTCATCACTCCACAGAACATGTTTCCTCTGCTCTAGAGTCCAATGGCGGCAAGTATGCCGCGTAAAGTGCAATTCATTACAAATTAAAACTATGTTAATATGTTGTTTATCCATAATCTGCGACATCAGAATTCAAGTACGTGCCCAGATGATGGGTGGTGTGCTTTATACTATTCCATCAGAAGATTGTAATTCTGCTTGGCCATGGAAACCCATGCCATGAATCTCACCATGCACAGTTTTTGTACTGATGTTAATGCTAGAGAAGGTTTGGAATTCTGCAGTTATTGAGTCAGCAGAGTATTGATGACTTTTATATGCCTCACCACTTGGTGACCCCGCTCAGTAACTTTACGTGGTGTGCCACTTAATGTCTGAGTTGCTGAACACTTTCTCTTTGAAATAATACCACTCACAGATTATCGTGAAATATCTAGGAGGGAAAAAAAATCACTAACTGACTTGTTGCAACAGTGGCATCCTATTACAGTATCATGCTCAAATTCAATGGCCTCCTTAGAACAACCTACTTTTTTCTACCCACCAATGCTGTTTGACATATTGGTGCTAAATGCTGCATTAGAAATTAAATCTGAAACAAGTGTTTCAGCAGCTGATTGGAAGGGGTTGTCATATTGACTCCACCAATCTAATATTAATTGCCTATCCTATAGGTATAGATGGCTTCACAGGGATCTCTCTCTTCCAAACTTACTACTTACTACTGTCTGCACTCCTGACATTCCTGTTTTACTAGCTTCATGTATTCCCCTTGTAATAACAATTCTGGAACATCTATTCTTATGACTCTATGCTGTGCCATTCCTTTATTATTTCTACTAGAAGTTATGAATGAGTTGCTAGCAGTCTGCGGTAAGGGTACAGAGGGGAGGTAACCAGTTGGGGGTGTGTACCTGCACAGACTCACTCTATCCAATCAGTGCTGCCCTTTTCAGACTGTGCAGATACACCCCCCCAACTGGTTACCTACCCTCTGTACCCTTACTGCAGACTGCTAGCAATTCATTCATAACTTCCAGTAGAAATAATAAAGGAATGGCACAACATAGAGCCATAAGAATAGATGCTCCAGAATTGTTATTACATGGGGAATGCATGGAGCTATTAAAACAAGCATGTCAGGAGTGGTGAAAGGCCCTCTTTAAATGACAGAAGCTTCTAGAACCACAGTTGTGAGAGTAGGATAGCAACTATGAATCTGCTCTGGTCCTGTTCCTAGTCACACGGATTCAGTGGTAGTCCCATGTGATCAGAGCACCGTAAAGTACAGCACTAGTCATCTGAAGACTTTTGCCTGTGCATTACTATTAGAGTTAAGGTCATTAGGGGTTTACTATCCATGAATGTGGCCATAGCAACCTCAATTAAAAAATCCCATTGCTTACATTGCTTGTTAAAATTAGACAACTTGAAGTAATGCTGAGTAGTAATCTCTGATAATATAAGCACAACAAGAGTATACGAATGGCCACAAGTTAAAAAAATAATAACATAGAAAAACTACATTTGACATTGAAATTAATATTTATAAAAAAAGAATCTTGTAACCATCTGCAATAGCTGACCATATGTAGAAAAAAAAATAGAATATATCACAAGACTGCAAAAAATAGAATATATCACAAGACTGCATAAAAACAAATGTGAAAGAAGACGTAGTATAATGCTTGGGGAAGCAGGCTGATGACTGGAATGCTTACTGATATCTAAGATCTTTTCCAAGTTATTTGACAAGAAAGGACCTTACTAATTCCACATAACTGTACAGTAGACCGTAATAATGTTTCTGCATGCATTCATAATATAGGGAAGTCTCAAATGTGAGATTAAAGGTATATTCACATGCAGCAGATTTTTTGCAGTAGAAAGAGGGAGATTGTGATCCCACCATATAAAGTGCTAGTGAGACCACTTCTGGAGTACTGCGCTCAGTTATGAAGTCCTAACCTACAAAACATTTTGACATTTAATAAAATAGCATGGGTCCAAAAGACTGAGTGGAGCTCCAGCTGTGTGGGGAAAGTAGCTAACTGGAGGGGGGGTGGGCTGCTTTAGATGCTGCTACCTCCTGAATGGTAGCAGCTAGAAATATGCAACTGATCTTGTTCGAAAGCAGACATTCCAGGCTTTCAGACAATACCCAAATTTTGAACAGATGCCACCAAGTCTAGGCCTGTATACAACCAGTGTGTCAATTCAGGTTTTGTTATGGTATGACCATATGGGGCGGTCGTGTCTTAGTCATGCTGCGGTTAGAGAATGCATGTGGCCAACCACATGTGGTTTTAAGGTGCTTTTGTTTTTGTCCGTGGTCGTTTATGGCCTGTTGAGTGAACTGTTGTGAATTTCCGTGGTTCTTTATCATTCCACTTTATTTCAAATAGTGATACCTGTGGTAAAATATGTTAAACTCTTATCGCAAGCAGATAACCAACTGTAAAACCAATGCTGTCCATAGACACAAGTGTTCTGGCATGTTTTACTTGTGGTCGACTGCACGTATAACAGGAACAGTCATCACAATTTGGGAAGTGCCAGGTCTGTCCCAGAAACCTTTTTTCTGACTTCTATTGTAAAATAAATTGCTGCGGTTCTTAACAGCATAACTGCACCATGTGGTCGCACCCTTATGGCACACTTAATTTGTATATCCTGGAGGAAAGAAGGCACAAGGGCAACATGATTAAAACCAATATGTTAAAAGGCATTTTCAGCAGATTTGTACCTATGAAACTGGCTGACCTGTTACATGTGCACTTCGCAGCTGAAGGCATCTGTGTTGGTCTCATGTTCATATGTGTCTGCATTGCTGAGAAAAATTATGTTTTAATATATGCAAATGAGCCTCTAGGAGCAATGAGGTGTTGCTCTTACACCTAGAGGCTCAGCTCTCTCTGCACATAAACATAGGTCTATCATAAGATAACAATAAAAAGGTAATAACGAAAGGGCAGATGAGATGGGCCAGGTGGTCTACAGTATGTTGCTGTCAATCTGCTCTGTTTCTAGTAAACTAGTTCAGTTCATCTAATTGGGATTGTTTCCTCAGCAAGCACATGGATTTCTGCAAATCCTATTCAGATGTATGGGACAGCGCAGGAATTTGTGCGATAAATCTGAAAAGCCCTAGCCAGTATTGTGCCCTAGTCATTTTATATACAGTGCTATTTAGATTAAATTATAAGATTATTGGACAGTACTGTGTTAGATGTCATATCATATACTCTAGTTAATGCTGTATGCATCTAAAATCCTGTCAGTTATTGTTTCCTTGACAACAGACTACAAAATGTCACTTTACACCATACACCATTATGTAAACAAATTAGAGCTTGTAGTTTGTAGTGGATTATACTGGGTTCCCCGGGAGTTAAGAAAATGTAAATACTTAAATATTATTTTATTATAAATATATTCCCAAATACAGGGACGGACACAGACAGCAGAGGGCCCCTGTGCAAAGAATGTGCCTGCCCCCCCGCCGCTCCCCGAACCAAATTCACAACCGAACCTATGGTGTCCTAATATTAGATAAAGCAATATGAAACTTGCAAAACATACAGGGTAAGGCTACTTTCACACCTGTAGCACTACGCTCCGGACACCTGATCCGGCAGAAAATGCAAGGAATTGTCCAGCTGATTCTCTGCATTCTCTGCAAAAAACCCTCTTAGTGCCCCCAGTTGAGCCGCATAGTTCCCTATAATTTGCGCCAGTATAATATACTCCTTTATAGTGCCCCCATAGTGCTCCTCCACTTGTCCCCATGGTCAGATGAATGGGGAAGGGAGACGCCTCTCCCTCCCCTGCCCTGCAGCATCTATCTGTATCGCTGTCCTGAGGCGATACAGATGAATATAGAGATGAGCGCTTCCACAATGGAAGCACTCATCTCCTAATGCCGCCTGCAAGAAGGGCCCCCCTCCCGTTCTGGGCCCCTGTGCAGCCGAACCGGCTGCACAGGCGGTATGTCCGCCCCTGCCCAAATACCTTTCATTATTGGCTTGTTTAGTCTGGGGAGCAATCATTAGAAGAAATAAAATGGCCGTCCTCCTATTAGTACACACAGAACCTGTCCATACAGGAGGATAAGTTACTGCAGAACACTGAGGTAAAAAGCTGCTTCATTCTCCTCTCTGCTCTACTTGTCAGCAATTATGTTCCTGAATACAGATGATAAGATCTTCAGATGGATCTCTGTAGGAATGGAGTTCATGAGGAGACATGAAGTACAGAGAGGAGGTGGGGATGTGGATAATGAGCCGCAGCATTTGTATGCAGTCTCCATTACCACAACCCCACATTACCACAGACTGTCCTGTCTGTCTCTCTTTTTTCATATCTCCTTTAAACTCCAGTCCTTAGATTCAGCCAAAGTTCTTATCATCTGTATTAAGGATCATAATATCTGACAAGCAGAAGAGAATGATGAGGAATCTTTTTACCTTAGTGTTGTGAAGTAACTTGTCCTCCTGTGTGATTAGGACAGGTTCTGAGTGTACTAATAGGACATCGGCCATTTTATTTCTCCTAATGATTACCCCCTAGGCAAAACGAGACATTATTATTGATAAAAGATATTTGGGAATACATTTATAATAAAGTAATATTTAAGTATTTTCATTTTCTTAATTCCTGGAGAACCCCTTTAATGTCCTGCACTGTATATGTACGCGCAGCAAACAAGACATTCAAGCATCACACTATATATGTATGGCAAAACGATTGGGTGGCACAGGAGCTGTGTTTGCTCCAGTGCCAACTGTTTAACCACTTACATGCAGTGGTCAAAGCTGATGCCACACCTAAGTGATTTACAGAGGGAGGAGGCTCGTTCTCTCACGCTGCCTTCGGCGTAACTCCACACTCGCTCACCCCCTGACAAGCTAAGAGAGCTTTTTCACTGCCCCAGTGAAACAGAGCTTCTCAGCCCAGTAGACTGCCACCAGTTCCTCATTTAATATAAACCCGAGCCACTAACGGGATTATATCAGGTGAAAAACCAACCCGCAGTAGAATATAATTATGCTGAACACGGCTGACAACTTGGTAATGTTTTTTCTGGATGAGATCGATATAGGTATTGGAGATATCTTTTCCTTATTGGAATCAGATTTCCTCAAAGGTGTAAAGTGGGAGCAATTCCCAATCGCCAAGACTTTGGTGAAGACATGGGAAGAGTTGAAGAGGGTGACAGATCATGGGGGGATATTCGATTTTGCCCCTATAATAAATAATATATTCTTCCCGATAGGGCAGTTGAAAATATATGGGAAATTGGTCTCAGTAAGTTTAAAGCAGATGTATAAGGATGGTGTTTTTCTGCAATGGGATAGGGCTAAAGAAGAATTTGGCTTAGGCCCGAGGGATTGGTTTGAGTTTATTAGATTAAAAAGAACGGTGGAAAGACAATTAAGTAAACCAGCTATGAAGGTGATTGAACCAAAGGGTCTAATAAAGAAACTTATTTTGAATGAGATTTGTAAGAAGGAAATAGCCTGTATTTATAAAATGCTAAGAACGTATAAAGTACTTAACTTTCGAAGTAGAGAAAAATGGGAAGCCGATCTGAGTGGGATAGGGGAAATCCAGTGGAATAGGGTGTATAAAAATGTACAGAAAGTCTCGATTTCGGCACGTCATAGGTTAATACAGTTCAACATAATTCACAGGTTGTACTATACTCCTAAATTTCTGAACACAATAAGTAAGGAAGCACAATACGCTTGTAAAAAGTGTGGTGAAAAGGAGGCTGGTTGGCTTCATATGACATGGTCTTGTAGACTATTGGGAGGGTTTTGGGAAAAAGTTTGGGATTATATTTCAGTTACATGTGGTTTATCAGGGACCCTTTCCCCGATATTGGCTATATTGGGGGATGATACACGATTGGTTCTAGAGAAGGGTATTAGGGGTACATTGATTAGAGCTTTGTTTATAGCCAAACTCATGATTATTAGAAACTGGATTTCTTCTGTCCCACCGGAGTTTGTAGAATGGAAGAAGTTGTTTATGTACTTTGAAAATATTAAGAGATAGGAGGGAATGTTGTGTTTTTTTTTTTTTTTTTGTTTTTTGTTTTTTGTTTTGCCCTTCCCCCACAGCGTTGGGAGGGTGGGGGGTTGGTGGGGTTTATAATTATTTGTAGTGCTTTGTTTTATTCTTATATGTGTAATGAGCTGTATGGAAAAGAAAAATATTAAATTAAAAAAAAAAAAAAAAATTATGCTGAACACAGATGTGGGGATTCGTGATTGAGATACAAGAACAGCACAAGATTAAATTATATATTTAATTGCCTTAAGGGTGCACTCAGTGGCGTAACTACAACTAACTGGGCCCCACAGCAAATTTTTGAATGGGGCCCCCCCAGAAACTTCCTCGCAACCCCGAACTCACATGCAACCCTCACTCTTGTGGCTAGTCAAAATTGAGCTCTCCCAGACAAGGCCTGACAGCCGCTCCATCCGCTTTCTATAGTGTCACTGTATATAATGTCATTGTATAATACTGTTGAGGGGGGCCTGACAATAAAATCTTTTAGTCTCCCTCCTGAGGGGGCCCCTTGTGGGTCTGGGCCCCAAAGCAGCTGCTTCCCCTGCTTCCCCTATTGCTACGCCCCTGGGTGCACTAGATACACGCTATATACACAGAGAATGGATACAGTAGTCTGATGTGCAAATACAGGTGGTATGGTACAAACAGAGTTAAACAGGTCAATAGTCAGTTACCAGGTGGGTGAGTAGTCCAAAGGATTCTGATGAGTCCTAGGATTGCTGTAATGCCTGGCTGTTGTCACATGGGGGCAGTAATGTCAGCAGTTGGTTCACGGTCCCTCCAAACACATTACTCCATGTGACCCCCTTTCAGAAGAAGACAACTGGCCTCTGACCTGTGTGGCTTTTTCACCTGCAGCCAGCCACTCCCCTCCCTCCCTCCCTCCAGTAGGAGTTCACCCTCCGCTCCTGGACCTGGTAGCCAAAAGACCCACAAAAACCCCTATGGCCCATAGCTCCAGACTGGAAGGTCACAGGTAAATGGTTCTGGTACCAACGGTACCAACTGACGGCCCTGCTGAGGGTTCTTCCTGGAGAATGACTGAGGTCTGAATTGTACGTGAATTGAATGTCAAGATCTTTTGTCAGTTCCAGGTATTATATGTATACTATATTCCAGAGGAAGTAAGTAATTTCAAATATTAAAAGTTTTCAATATTTTTATATGTGTGTTATATTGTAGCACCTATTAAAGGCTATGGACACCACATGGGTCTTTTTCTTATCATTGCTTTCTACTCATTTTGGGCTAAAAATCATTTTTTAAATGATTACTTTAAAACTTTTCAGCGGATTTCTCTATACAGCTTTCAGTTCAGCAATAGGCTGCAAAAAGACAGAAACTGTACGGAGAAAACTGCTGAAATGTTTTAAGACCAATTGAAAAACTGATTTTAGCCCCAAATGAGTGATTGGAGATTACATTTATGTACTGGTGGAGAATGGTGTCTCAATGGTTAGCACTCATGCTTTGCAGAATTTCGGTTCTGGCTTGAAACCTCACAAAAAAGTAATATCGTTATGTGGTTGTGTTTGCATGGGCTTCTTCTAAAACATGCTAATAGGTTGATTGGCTTCCTGTGAAACTACTGGACTATGAGCATGGGCATAACTATAAGGGTAGCAGCGGCTAAGGGTCCCAACAACTAGGGGGGGATCAAATCCACACCATTATACCTGTGTTGTGACATCACTATATTATTCATGTATTGTACATTATACCTACATGTGACATCATTATATGTTTTATTACTATGCTGTGAGGAAATAGGTACATGGTGACATTTTTGTGTTATTCCTGATCTGTGCAATGTACTCTGCTTTATGCCTGTACCATCAGATCAGATCAACATTTGTATAATTCCTATGCTGTATCTTCACTGAGTAGAATATCTGTGCATTGTGACACCACTGTGTACATTATTTCAGTACTGTGACATCACTGCGCACATTATCATGCTATTTTTACATAACTGTGAGCATTATCCCTGTACTTTGACATCACCAGGTACCTTATTTCTGTACGGAGACATCATTTGTTACATTACCCTTGCACTGTGACATCAATGTATGCATTATCCCTGTACTGTGACATCCCTGTGTGCATTATCCCTGTACTGTGACATCATTGTGTACATTATCTCTGGGTTTGAGATTAGACTAATCATGAGCTCTGAATTTTCTGATAGAAGTGATCATGGTAAAGTGTGAACTCTTGGTTACTTGTTTGCCCCACTATGTGTGTCTGAGATAGAGACATTTCATTGTTAGCTCCATTTGGGATAGGAACTAATGTTAATGAAGACAGCCTCTTTACAGCATTGCGGAATATGTTGGTGCTACATAAGCAGTAATAATTACAGATTTGCATATAGATTTTGTTCCTTTCTTACATGGTTGGACATATTAAATATAAACGTTTTGCCTAAAGTGAATTTGTTTGAATAGATCCACATTTCTCTGCTTAATAATCTAATACAGTGATCCCTTAAGATACAATGGCCTCAGGATACAATATTTCTGACCCATCGTAAGTTGAAACCAGTCTCAACATACAATACCTCAGACTCAGATCCAACCAATCAAGGCCATTTCTCTGGTAACATAGCTGGATTAGTTGCTAGTTAGCAGCTATTCCTGACTGTTATATGTAAGGACTTGTTTTGTCTGTCTTAGTTATCTGCTTATTATCCTTAAATCTTCATTTTCTCTTATCTTGGATGACATTTTCAGTCTTTGGAACTGATTACTCAACTTACAATGGTTTCAACATACAATGGTTATCCTGGAACCAATTAATATTGTAACTTGAGGGACTACTGTATATAAAGCTGAGTGTATGTATGTATGTTTGTGTGTATGTCTGCTAAAGGAATCCGCACCATCGCAGCTACAATCACGAAATTTGGCACACTGGTACATCAGGTGTCCGGGAGGATTTTAGACCGGGTCTCAGCTCTCTAGGATGTACCGATCCTAAGATATTCTCAAAAAATGCATTAGCCAATAGAAGCCTGGTCACATGAACCTTATCAGCCAATAGAAGCTCGCAGGCACTTAGCCTCCCAGCCAGTTTTCTTCACTGCTGTACGTCTGATTTAAAGGGGCAGAGCGCTGTGGATGACACTGTTAAAGGGGTATTCCGGTTACCATAAATATAACTTATGTTTAAGACTAACTCATCATCAATCATTACCTAATAGAAGTTGATTTTTGCCTTCATTTTTGCAGAGTCAGAGGCGATGTGGTGGGTCGGGGTCTGTGCCTTAGCTGGACCTGGGGGCGGGGATTTTAAGTCCTTGTTTTGAGGGTGGCCTGAATTACAGGTCGATGCAATGGTAATTTATGAGGACACACAGTGGGTAGCAGTGGAAGAAAACATCTTTTGTTAGTACTGAATGGTAAATATGTGAAATTTACATTATGTCAGCTGCAGGGGTGGGAGGGAGGTTGACCTCCTTCTTGCTGCTCATGCTCAGACTGCACAGTGCTGCTGTCTGAGAGTGAGCTGTTTAAAAGGACATCCCTGTGTCCATCCAGGCCCTACGCCGGATGGAGGACAGGGAGTCTGAAAACCGGACTGTCCGACCTAAAAACGGACCTCTGGCAACCCTACGGACAGGCTGCTGTGGAGGTCACAGTTAAAGGGGAGAGCGCTGTGGATGTAACTGTTAAGGGGGCAGGCTGCTGTGGAGGTCACTGTTAAAGGGGCGCGCACTGTGGAGGTCACTGTTAAGGAAGGAGGGAACTGTGGAGGCCACTATTAAAGGGCCAGCGGGTTACTGTGAGGTCACTGTTAAAGGATGGGGGTATAGTGACAGTCACTGTTAAAGGGGCAGTCGCTGTGGAGGTCTCTGTCAAGGGGGCCAGGAATAGTGAAGGTCAGTTAAGGGGACTGTAACCTATGGTCAGTGTTAAGGGGTGGGTGCTGTAGAAGTCAACACTTAAGAGGGTGGGCCCCTGTGGAGGTCACTGTCAAGGAGGTGAGGTGCTGTGGAACTCACTGTTAAAGGTGCAGGCTGCTGTGAAGGTCAAAGTTAAGGGGATGGGCTTCTGTGGAGGTCCCATTTTAAGGAGACGGGCACTGTGGGGGGAGTCAGTGTTAAGGGGTGGGGGCTATGGAGGTTACTGTTAAGGAGGTGGGGTGCTGTAGAGGTCACTCTCGATATTTTTTAACGACACACACATAAACATTAAATGAAATATACCCGGGCAAAGCCGGGTCCTTCTGCTAGTTCTATAATATTTATTACCCTTGTGGTATATGCAGGCAAAAAAGTTTATAATTTCAAACAGTATTCCCATATGGACATTTATGCCATATCCACAGGACCTGAGACCTGCTCCTACCTTGAGAACGGGACCCTGTCTCATGGCTGCCATGAATGGAAATATGGCCGTTCAGCTTTCTCTATTCCCATCTGGACATTTATGCCATATCCACAGGACCTAGGACCTGCTGGCAGCTGGCAGGCTGCTGCCTCCTTGAGAATGGGACCCTGTCTCATGGCTGCTATGAATGGAGAGATGGCCGTGCAGCTTTCTCCATTCACTTCTATTGAAGTTGTGAAAATAGCTGATTAAGCTATTATTTATAGCTAACCTCTGTAAAGATGTGTTAAGCAATTAATCACCACAGCATGTTAAACCTTAAAACAATGTGATGCTTAAAGAAGAAATTTAGCAGGTATTTTATTCTGAAGCATGGAACACACACTGTACTTCCGACACCTGACTTTATCTGAAAGTAATTTCACAGGGAGAAGTCAATCTTCTGTTTTCTGCGGAAAGATTTCATGCTACTCATTTCCATGAAATTCTTTAATTGCTTCTCTAGTTACCATGTCCAGAATGTCATTAGAAGTGATACTTTCCATGCAAAGTAGTTAACAGGAGGAGAGAAAGAGATGCAAAAAACAAGGAAACCTCCCGTGCTCATGCATCTAACTAGCAATTCTAGTCAGGACTGACCTGTTGCCTTTACTCACATTTTCAGACTTTCAGCATAGCAGGATTTCCACTATAGGAAAACATTACCCTATATATGATATGATTGGCAGTCCAATTTCAATATATTGTGGTCATTTATATACTGTGGTATTTTTTTTAATTTAAATTGTAAAAAGTAGTCTCACCTCAATCAAACCCTTTTATATGATAACTTCTGATTTTGCTGGTGAAATGCACAGCCAGTCCCACATTTCCTTTTGAGCAGGTGCTGCAGGGGACAGGAAGAATTACATATAGAGATGAGCGAATTTCCTGAAATTCAATTCAGGTCCGATTCTAAGGAACTGGTCGGCATATTCAATTCAGGTATGAATAAGTTCTACCCAAATCAAATGTGTATGATACTTTGGGGTTTTCAAGGACTGTATCCAACCCCTTTAAAGCCCTTTAAAGGCAAGACAGCATTGGTAATGTCAAAGTGATAGCAACATGTATTACTATGGGCAAACACATGGGAACAAAGAGCTTGATTACAGAGTGGACTGGCGTTTTTTTTTTTTTTTAAATTAAAAACATGGTCCACTTTCTTCTCTGTCTTCTGACCTGTAAAATGGTGGCTGCCATTTTGAGTGATTTGTCTGAATCAAATCACAAAGATTCAGATTCAGTTGGAATCCAGAATTTTGGGAAAGTCATGATGTTATACTCCAGTCTTGGGGGTATTAAAATTTCTGCATTTTATACGTTTTATATGCAATTCTATGTATTGTTATGTATGTCACCTTTACTATGTCATCTTATTCAGCAGGGGGAGGTATTGGTTTCCAATGGCTGGCTGTAGCAGGGCTTAACCACCCTATTCCACCCCTCCTAGTAGAATAGCCTGGTCCGACTTTCTGCAGGAGAGGGAAGTCTAGTGTAGTTCAGTATTCTATAGTCAGAGTTAGGCAGAGAGGGAAAGGGAAAGGTCCTATCCAGATAGTGGGGGAGTGAGGAGGCAGCTCATGGAGCACCCACTCCTAAGACCCATATAATTTTAACATGAGGAAGTGCAGGACCCAAATTATCCCTCTTTTGTCATAGAGTGAGGAAGCAGCTCATACAGCACCAACTCTCAAGAACTGAAGAATGGACTCAAGTGAAGCCTTGGGATCCCAGACAACAGAGTGAACTGAGATATTGCTCCCACAGACACTGTTGTATGGTGAGGGATTACAGTTAAAGACATGCTCATCACCAAACAACCATTAAGTCAGCAACTGCAGCCATCTAACTTGCCCTCATACCTCCTCCATTGGAACCATATTATTGGACTAAAGTCTGCTGCTACTGTATGTATGTTTAAGCTCTCTGTTGCACTTAGTAAAAAGGATTTTGTTACGTTCAACTCTGGCCTTATTCCTCAGTGCTACAACTTTCACTGCAATGTACCCAAGGGATTGAAGGTCTGAGGTAGGACACAGTGACACAACTACACTACATCAGGGCCACTACCACTCCCATCCTCTGCACCAGCTCCCACAAAGGCTTGCTGCAAAGACAAATTCATTTAGCTTTGCATCCATTTGCTTGCCTTTATTTACATGTAATCTTGTGACGTCCATATGTCGTAAGAGGGTATTACTTTCATGAGATATAAGGCCAAAACGGCAAAAATAAAAAAAAATACTCCCTAGTTAAATACAAATGGTACTTCAGTAGTTTGAGCCCACTAATGCAGAACATAAGGCCTACTTCACACTTGTGATTTGGTCAGTGATTTCCATTAGGGATTGTGAGCCAAAACCAGGAGTGGAGGCTACACAGACATAAGGTACAGTATAAGGGATAGATCTGCACCTGCTCTGAGTTTTTGACCCACACCTGGTTTTGGCTAACAATCACTGATAGAAATCACTGACGCGTGAACTAGGCCTAAAGAACACAAAGAGAACCAATGATTCCACAGCAGAAATTCCTAACCTTTAAATGACCCCCATGAATATAACTACCATGGGCTTTAAACCTAGTGTAAAACCTACATACTGTATAAGACTGGAAATTTAATTGAATCATAAAATAAAGTACAGGAGGGACACAGCTTAACAACATGTTCTTCCACTGCACAGCATGCTGTATTCATGCAGACCTTTCTCTCCGCAGTCAGAACAACAATTATCTTCTATTCCTTGAACTTTTAGCTTTTTGATTTAGAAAATACACAGTACATTAACAATGATTAAATTTTATGTGACATGTTTTCTTTAGTATAATATTCCCGAAAGCAGTCTGAAAGTTGTTTGGCCTTAGCTTAACGTCTAGTTCAGTAAGGGAGCAGAGCATTCACAGCAGCTGTAAAAGTAATACACGCTAAAAATACTTGACTTCACAAAAAGTCAAGTCAAAAGGAAGGGGCTACATAAATAATGTGTATATAGATAAATGTTTGTCTACAGAAAAAAATATGCAAAGCTTACATTCACAATCTGTCTAGCATTAACCTAAAAGGGGTGCATGAACTGCTCACTGTCACTCAATATCATCACACATAGTGAAAGTGGCTCTTCATCAGGGACAAAGATCTCATAGGACACCAGAGGCGTAGCTAGAGGTTCAGCACAGGGGGGGCGAAACATACTTGAGTGGGCCCCCCACTTGGCTTCCCAAACGCACGTTTCCAACTTCACAGGCACATACTACTAGTTGTGGTTATAATATTGTATTAGAAAGATTACTATATAAACTGCTAGATCATCTATGCTGCTAAGTACAGTACAATAGACTTTCTACATACCCTACTCTAAATACTCTACCACATAATGCAGTGAAATATAGGAGTAATAGGAGTAAAAAACAAGAGGACTCCTATGTTAAAGGAAACCTGTCCACAGTTTTTACATCACTAAACTAACAGTCCCCTGCCCCCATCAGACCTCAGATCATAAGAATGTGCCCCCCATCAGACCTCAGATCAGTGTATTGTGCCCCACCAGACCTCAGATCAGCGTATTGTGCCCCATCAGACCTCAGATCAGCAGAATATGCCCCCATCAGACCTCACATCAGCCTACTGTGCCCCCATCAGACCTCAGATCAGCGTATTGTGCCCCATCAGACCTCACATCAGCCTACTGTGCCCCCATCAGACCTCAGATCAGCGTATTGTGCCCCATCAGACCTCAGATCAGCGTATTGTACCCCATCAGACCTCAGATCAGCAGAATGTGCCCCCATTAGTCCTCACATCAGCCTACTGTGCCCCCATCAGACCTCAGATCAGCGTATTGTGCCCCCATCAGACCTCCGATCAACAGAATGTGCCCCCATCAGACCTCAGATCAGCGTATTGTGCCACATCAGACCTCAGATCAGCATATTGTGCCCCCATCAGACCTCAGATCAGCAGAATGTGCCCCCATCAGACCTCAGATCAGCGTATTGTGCCCCATCAGACCTCAGATCAGCGTACTGTGCCCCCATCAGACCTCAGATCAGCGTACTGTGCCCCCATCAGACCTCAGATCAGCGTACTGTGCCCCCATCAGACCTCAGATCAGCGTATTGTGCCCCATCAGACCTCAGATCAGCGTATTGTGCCCAATCAGACCTCAGATCAGCGTACTGTGCCCCCATCAGACCTCAGATCAGCAGAATGTGCCCCCATCAGACCTCACATCAGCCTACTGTGCCCCCATCAGACCTCAGATCAGCGTATTGTGCCCCCCACCAGACCTCAGATCAGCGTATTGTGCCCCCATCAGACCTCAGATCAGCGTATTGTGCCCCCCATCAGACCTCACATCAACGTATTGTGCCCCCATCAGACCTCAGATCAGCTTAATGTGCTCCCATCAGACCTCAGATCAGCGTATTGTGCCCCCATCAGACCTCATATCAGCAGACTGTGCCCCCATCAGACCTCATATCAGCCTACTGTGCCCCTATCAGACCTCAGATCAGCTTAATGTGCTCCCATCAGACCTCAGATCAGCGTATTGTGCCCCCATCAGACCTCATATCAGCAGACTGTGCCCCCATCAGACCTCATATCAGCCTACTGTGCCCCTATCAGACCTCAGATCAGCGTATTGTGCCCCCATCAGACCTCAGATCAGCAGACTGTGCCCCCATCAGACCTCATATCAGCAGACTGTGCCCCCATCAGACCTCATATCAGCAGACTGTGCCCCCATCAGACCTCATATCAGCCTACTGTGCCCCTATCAGACCTCAGATCAGCGTATTGTGCCCCCATCAGACCTCAGATCAGCAGACTGTGCCCCCATCAGACCTCATATCAGCAGACTGTGCCCCCATCAGACCTCATATCAGCCTACTGTGCCCCTATCAGACCTCAGATCAGCCCACCCAGCCACATAGGATTAAAATAAAAACTTTACTTACCTGTTCTGCGCTGCGGCTGCCCTCCGGTCCGCGCTCCGCTCTCTTCCCTGGCCCGCGCACACTATGACCTGACGCTGCGTGCAGCGTCAGGTCATAGTGCGCGCCGCCAGGGAAGAGAGCAGAGCGCGGACCGGAGGGCAGCCGCAGCGCAGAACAGGTAAGTAAAGTTTTTTATTTTAATCCTATGTGGCTGGGTGGGCTGATCTGAGGTCTGATGGGGGTCCCTAAATACAAGTGAGCGCTTCCATAATGGAAGCGCTCACTTGTATTCGCCTGATAGAAGGCAAGGTCATCCTTGCTGGGGCCCCCCCTGAGTCACTGGGCCCGGAGCCGTCGCCCCCCCCTGCCCCCCCGGTAGCTACGCCACTGTAGGACACCAAAGATAACTTAATATGGGCCTCCTGCTCCCCTAGTACACATGCATTAACCACTCCCAGGCAATGCAGAATGCAAAGTGCAACACCCAAGATTTCTAATGAATTTACATTTTTTAAAATTAAGCATATAAAAAGACACCTTTGGCTTCTATCGACTTTTATGTCAGTAAAGTGAAACAAGTGCTTCATAAATATGACAAACATACAGTTGCTATAAATACATTGATAAATCTCCTGCTTCCTATATATTACAAAGCTGACTTTCTGCAGCCACCACTAAGGTAGTTACAATGAATTGAAATGGAAGCTGTAATCATCTGTTTGCACTGAGTGGGAAATGCTGTGTTTTGAGTTTGGAAAGAGAAGGAGTTCAGCACTGAGCCCCCTCCCCTAGGGCCCCACAGCAGTTGGGCAGTCTGCCACCAATGAATGTACGCCACTGCTCTACAATAACAAAAAGTTTAGAGACCTCTGAAATACTGTATAACCTGTGTCAATTTTCGGATGATAGACTTTAATCGGTTTGCAAAGAGTAATATGAAATTACTGTAGATGATATGATTCAATGTCTTCATTTTCTGATACATTATGTTAGGCACAATAAAGATGGAACCACCGCCAGCTATGGGCCTTTACTAAGACCGGAGCCTAAAACGTCAGTCTTAATAAATGTGTCCCTTAGTGCATTATAGGTTTCTCAAAACAGCACAGACATGAACTTGGTCGTGAAGATGAAACTGTCATCTCAATGTTAACACAATAACTATGTTGTTAAAAATACAGTAGTCTGACAAATGATAAATAATCTTTTTTAAGGCGCCAGAACTTGCTCAAACAACAGAGAGATTTTCATTATTTCCAAATGGAGATGATCTGGAGCAGTTGTGTATCATTTGGGGAATAGTTGGCCTACTGAAAATCCTGTATCACAAAGAGACATCTGAAGAATGGCTGGCCTCCCTAACCTTGGTTATTTATGATGTGTTCATTAGGCTTCAGTATGTGGGCTACAAGGTGGTAATCATTGGTACCCAAGACTCATCAATACTTGTCTCATATTTTCATAAAGCAAAAATACAACTTGATCCCAAAGCCATTTAGATAATACTCAAGCTATGAAGGGGTCATTTATTATACTTATTATATTAGGTGTATTTCAGGCGCAGATGGCGGTGCAACCGTTAGTAGCACTGCTATCTGCAACTTTTCCCTGCTCACGCCAGGTCTAAAATTGTGGGCGTGGCGTTGGCAGGGAAGCGGATGGGCTAGTAGGTCCTCCTCATTCATCATTTTCTACACCCGTTTTAGGCATAGAAAATGATCTAAATGTAAGACAGCAAGGAACATGTCTTACATTTTGAACTGGGGCTGGATGCGCAGAAGTTAAGGAGTGGCCTGTGCCTCTTCATAATTTCGACGGCTCCTCTGCTAGCTATGGCTTTATTAAGACCAGCATCTAAAACACCAGTCTTAATAAATGTTCCTGGAACTTTCTGAGCATCAAAAATGTAAAGTCTATAAGGTATTTTACATATCAATAGTCAGAAATTATGGTGGAAGTTTTTTTGTGTAGGGATGTCTTGTTACTTAAGGACCTACAGTATACATTATGCTATTTTTGAAATATCCTTGAATTCTGCAATGTACCAGACTGCATCTTCACTGGGTGGCTGTAATGCAGTGGCAGCAACCTCACCACCTGCTGTGACCATTGGCTATGTATGGTGTGCAAGGTTGTGGTCTCTTCATGAAGTCCCTGCCTGTGGAGAATAATTGGTCATTGAAGCTGATGTGTAAATTGGTGGGTCCACACTCACAAAAGCAAAGTCAACAGCTAAATGTACACTTTGTAAGTGGGTGAAAGGGGCAAACAAGCTATGACTGGAAACATCTGTGTATTTGATATCACGAGAATATTTAGTGTTCGGAATTTTTTCTTTTTATATTATCATATGATGTACTGATTTTCTTTGAAACTAACAACATGCTATTGTGAACATCACAAGATATGAGGACAGAACAATGGTGCATATTCAGATATAGCTGGGTTGCTTGGAGGTTATCCATTTTAATTAGGCAGCAAATGTAGTCTTGCATAAAATTGCATAAAAATGACATAAGGGCTTAAATTATGTTACTAAGTTACATTTTTAGAAGAAAATATTCTAGTAAAGTTTATTTTATAGTTGACATGTCATCAATAGTGCTATAACATTACATGGTGCTGTAATGGGAAATAGAACTGTCAGTTCTATATGGAACATGAATATAAGGGAAGAATTGTACAGCTGAAGCACTCCTTACCTAAGCACTGCGTGTGAACTGTGGTCTGTGAATGTGTACTCCCAATGTCTGCATAACAGTTTAGTTCCTAAAGCTGCTTGCCCTGCAGGCTGACTGCATGCACTCTGCATACTAGCTGTGGGCTTCTACCTGTGTATGCTGGTTGTTTGGGTGCCGTGTGCTGGCTATGGTATTCTGTGTCTGAATGTGGGCCTGTGTATGTGTATATTGTCCAGTGTGTTTGTATCATAGGACAATTCTCTGTTCTGTGTCTAGTGTGAACTGTCTCCTGTGTTTTGTATTCTCTGTGTTCATGAGCAGCTCTGTTTGTGACCACCATGCTTCCATTCCTCATGGGGTCTAGGCATCTGCCTGTCTCATGTCTGAGCAGCTCTGTCTGTGACCACCGTGCATTTGTTCTGCATGGGGTCCAGGCATCTGTCTGTCTCATACCTTAGTAGCTCTGTCGGTGACTGCCATTCATCCATTCTGCATGGGGTCCAGGTATCTGCCGGTCTCATGTCTGAGCTGCTCTGTTTGTGACCACCATGCATCTGTTCCGCATGGTGTCCAGGCATCTGCTTGTCTCATGTCTGAGCAGCTCTTTCTGTGACCACCATGCATTCCTTCCACATGGGGTCCAGGCATCTGTCTTTGCCTGTGTTTGCCCTATATCCAGTATTGTGTTACGTATGTGGTTTATGACTGAACTGTGTCCTATGTTTCTGGTTGTTTGGGTTCCAGTTCCTGTTTTGTTTTTTGTGACTGGATTATTGGTGTTATGAACCAGCATTGGTTATCTTGCAGGTTTCAGCCAAGTGCACCAAGACCATCCCAGGAGGTAGCGACCTAGTGAACTCTTGGGAAAGTCTATCCCCACCATCACACAATGGCCTATGGATTTGGCCCCAAGTCAAACAGGTGCACTTGGTCCAGGGGTGATCCATATGAGACTATTTCCCTTGCCTGTTTGTCCAGGATTATGTCTTTCGTGTTGGGTCATGTTTAATAAATTCTTGTTTTGTCATCTGTGATCTGTTTGCCTGTTTTTTGTATGCTTGTGATATGTTCAGGGGTTCTGTTGACCCCCTAGAACATGACAGCATCACAGTTACAGTTGACAATTGACCATTCTATTTTAAATTTGAATTTGAAAAATTCATTATTTCATTACAGCAAGCCTGCATCCTGACATGTTGTTTTCATACACCTCAGACTCCAATTAACCATTTTGTGTGATTAAAAAAATCATGGTTAATTTAAAAATTCATAATTTTATCCTGTAATCTGATTGTTTTTTTTATCTACTGGGTTAAATTAAAATGTCTTGTAAAAGAGTGGCAATGGACAATGTGAGACATCATCCACCAGTGAGAATGTGGAGGACTAGAGCAAGCAGGAGCAAAGCACTGTTGACACCAGCCATCTGGCCAGTAGTAGTAGCAGGGCAAAGTTGTCTTTCATCTACTGTAGTCAACGGATTATTATGGTGGAGGAAGCAGTTTATATTGTGCAGAGACATAACTAGGAAGGATTGGGCCCCTATAGCAAACTTTTTAATATGCAGCCCTCCATTGAGTATTAACATTAAAAAAGCAAATATATCTTTGCCCTGAGTGCTAAGGAATATATTCAAGACCGGGGGTGGCCAACCCGCGGCTCGCGAGCCGCATGCGGCTCCTTGCCACTTCACATGCGGCTCGCACGGCCCCTTTACGTTAACATTAAATGCGGCTCGGACGGGAGCCCCGCGTCCGCTCTACTTTACCTCCGTGGGAGCGCTGGCAGGGGAGCGCAGCGCTGCGCTGCTTTACTTTTACATTGGCTCCGGCTGGCAGGGGAGCGGCGCGACCCGCTCTGCCATTACAATGGATCGCAGGGGAGGTCAGCTTTCGTTCTTGGCTCCTCCCAGCTGCGCTTTCAACTATGACCTGACGTGCACAGCGTTAGGACGTAGTATGTGGAGTATGTGTAGTATGTGTATGTGGTCCGCGCTCTGACCTAACGCTGTGCACATCAGGTCACTGAGGAGAAAGCGCCAAGGTAAATGCCTGGAGGAGAGAAGTTTAAAAAAATAAAATTAAAGTGGTGATCATGGAGGGTGGGGGGGTAGTATGAGATCAGATAAGACCCCCAAATCCTCATTAGACCCCCACAATATAACCCCCATAACCCCCCCCCCTCAAGTGCTCACTTCACACATTAAAAAATCAGGCACTCCATGGACAGATCTCCCCTATATAAAATCATCTGAGCAGGGCATCTGAGCATGGACCGACCGTCATCTGAACGTGGACTGTCGTCTGAGCGTGGGCGGTCGTCTGAGCATGAGGGTGTCGTGTGAGCATGGACCAACCGTCGTCTGAGCGTGGACCGTCGTCTGAGCATGAGGATGTCATCTGAGCATGGCCGGTGATCTGAGCATGGGTGGTATCTGAGCATGAGGTTGTCATTTGAGCATGGGCGGTCATCTGAGCATGAGGGTGTCATCTGAGCATGGGCGGTCATCTGAGCATGAGGGTGTCATCTGAGCATGGACCGACCGTCGTCTGAGCGTGGACCGTTGTCTGAACGTGGATGGTTGTCTGAGCATGAGGGTGTCGTGTGAGCATGGACCGACCATCGTCTGAGTGTGGAACGTCGTCTGAACGTGGACCGTCGTCTGAGCATGAGGATGCCATCTGAGCATGGCCGGTGATCTGAGCATGGGTGGTATCTGAGCATGAGGGTGTCATCTAAGCATGAGGGTGTCATCTGAGCATGGACCGACCGTCGTCTGAGTGTGGACCGTCATCTGAACGGGGACGGTCGTCTGAGCATGAAGATGTCATCTGAGCATGGCCGGTGATCTGAGCATGGGTGGTATCTGAGCATGAGGGTGTCATCTGAGCATGAGGGTGTCATCTGAGCATGGCCGGTGATCTGAGCATGGGTGGTATCTGAGCATGAAGGTGTCATCTGAGCATGAGGTTGTCATCTGAGCATGGGCGGTCATCTGAGCATGAGGGTGTCATCTGAGCATGGACCGACCGTCGTCTGAGCGTGGACCGTTGTCTGAACGTGGATGGTTGTCTGAGCATGAGGGTGTCATCTGAGCATGGACCGACCGTCGTCTGAGTGTGGACCGTCATCTGAACGGGGACGGTCGTCTGAGCATGAAGATGTCATCTGAGCATGGCCGGTGATCTGAGCATGGGTGGTATCTGAGCATGAGGGTGTCATCTGAGCATGAGGGTGTCATCTGAGCATGGCCGGTGATCTGAGCATGGGTGGTATCTGAGCATGAGGGTGTCATCTGAGCATGAGGGTGTCATCTGAGCATGGGCGGTCATCTGAGCATGGGCGGTCATCTGAGCATGGACGGTCATCTGAGCATGGGTGGTCATCACTGTGGAGAGAACCCCAGTCCTACAGAGCAGGACAGGGGCACGGATTAGGAGAGGCAAGATTTTTCTTTTTAAATTGCAGTACTGAGCATGGGGGCCTTATCTGACATGTGGGTAGTATAGTATTTGTTAAGACACCTAATAATCATCAGACCCACAAAAGAAGCCCCCCCCCCCCCCAGTGCTCACATCAGACACTCCATGCTCACACCTCCGCCATGTCAGATCATCTGAGCATGGGGGGTTATCTGAGCATTGTGGGTGATCTGAGCATGGGGGGGGGGTCTGATTTGTGATGTCTCATATGAGAATTAGGCTACTTTCACACTAGCGTTTTTAAATTCCGTTATTGAGTTCCGTCATAGGGGCTCAATACCGGAATAAAACGCTTCAGTTTTGTCCCCATTCATTGTCAATGGGGACAAAACTGAACTGAAGACAACGGAATGCTCCTGAAAGTTTGGAGAACAAACCGGTCCAGGCATCTGCACCAAGACGGATCCGGAATGACCCCCAATGCAAGTCAATGGAGACGGATCCGTTTGGTGTGACACACCAGTAATCCAGATCTGTCCTCCAGTGATTTGCAATGGGGGGTAATTCCGGATCTGGCTACAGAGATACATACAGACATACATACATATACACACAAACACATACATACTCACATACTCCAGCCAGGAAGTGTAGAAAGGATACTGCAGCACTCCAGTGTCTTCAGAAGCAATCCAAAGGTTTATTCAGCACACAGATACATGTATCTGTGTGCTGAATAAACCTTTGGATTGCTTCTGAACAGAGAACATACATACACACACATACACACAAACACATACATACTTACATACTCCAGCCAGGAACGCCGGCAGCATGTCTTCACGTGCCTCCTGCGCACAGCTATGACGTTTCCCCACTGCGCCCAGCAGAGGGCGCTGTGGGGAATCGTCATCACTGCGCACAGGAGGCGCGTGAAGACGTGCTGCCGGCGTTCCTGGCTGGAGTATGTAAGTATGTATGTGTTTGTGTGTATGTGTGTGTATGTATGTTCTCTGTGTCTGTGTCAACATGTGTGGGGCTGGAGCGCTGCTCCGGCTCCACACATGTGTCAGTGGCAGTACGGATCCGTCGGCACCCTTTAGGTGGCGGATCCGTGCTGCCGCTAGCGTGAAAGTAGCCTTAGGTGTCTTATTTTGGAAGTCTGGTTGTCTGATTTGGAGGTCTGATGAGGATTGGGAGTCTTATCTGATGAAGATTGTTTTTTTTTTCCATATTTTACTCCTCTAAAACCTAGGTGTGTCTTAAATAGGACCAAAAAATAACTGGAGGAATCCAAACAAAATTAAAGTCAACCCCCACCCCTCAGTAAGGAGTACGCTGCACGTCACCACACATCCACTAAACATGGCAGTGTCTGGGAAACATAAAGCCAAGCTTAAATATGAAGATGAACACAGAACATTTCTACCAGAGTGGGAAGATATGTATTTTTTTATTGAGAGGAAAGGGAAGCCATTCTGTTTGGTATGCCAGACATCACTATCACATTTCAAAGCTTCAAATCTTCAGCGTCACTTTGCCACACTGCATGCTAAAATGGATCACGACTTTCCGTCAGGTACCGAACTTCGCAAACACAAGCTAAATGCATTAAAACACCAGGCAGAACAATAGACTCAGTTCTTTAAGAAACTTACAAAACATTCAGAAACGGTCACACTTGCATCCTATCAGCTGGCATGGAATATCGCTCGCGCCAAAAAACCATACAACGAAGGGGAATTTGTAAAAAGTTGCCTTAGTGACGCCATTTCAATCTTGTCTCCAGAAGATGAACGTTTGAAACGAATGGTATCAGAGCTCCAACTGTCACGACATACAGTGGAACACAGACTATCAGACATTAACAATGCAGTTGAAACACAACTGTACTCTGACCTTGAGAAATGCCAGTATTTCCGTATCGCACTGGATGAGTCTACTGATATACAAGACAAGCCTCAGTTAGCAATTTTTGTACGGTCTGTATCAGACAACTGTACAATAAAAGAAGAGCTACTTGATATTGTCCCGTTAACTGACAGAACTCGTGGCATCGATATAAAAGAGACCCTGATGACTGTAGTTGAAAAGGCAAATTTGCCATTATCAAAACTCACAGCCATAACCACAGATGGAGCACCTTCTATGATAGGATCTGTGAATGGCCTTGTCGGGCTCTGTAAATGTGATGACCGCTTTCCAGAATTTTGGACATTTCATTGCATCATTCATCAGGAGCATCTGGTGTCTAAAAAGCTAAATTTAGACCACATCATGATGCCCGTACTGGAAATTGTCAATTTTATTCGCACTCATGCGCTTAATCACAGACAGTTCAGAAATCTCATTGCAGACCTTGATGAGAACCTTCCCAGTGATCTGCCACTTCACTGCTCTGTAAGGTGGCTTTCAAGAGGAAAGGTGATATCTCATTTTTTTGAACTTTTGAGCCAAGTAAAGTTGTTTCTGGAAGAAAAATACAAAGACTATCCTGTGCTCTCTGATTCCCAGTGGATTTTGGATCTGGCATTTCTGGTGGACATGCTGCACCACCTGGATAGACTCAACCTTGAGCTCCAAGGGAAATTAAAGATGCTGCCCGATCTAGTGCAAACAGTTTTTGCATTTGTTAACAAGCTCAAGCTTTTTAAAACTCATCTGAGAAAGGGAGAACTAACACATTTTCCCTCTGTGGCAAATGCAAGTGCCCAAGCTGCTGAGATCCTAAAAAAGGAGAACTTCTTACTACGCAGGACTTCTTGAAAACCTACAACAGACCTTTGAGGACAGATTCCACGATCTACAACTGAAGAGGCCACAAATTACATTCCTCGTTAACCCTTTTGCTGCCGATTCAGATTGTTTGAAACCCCTGCTGGTGACAGATGAAGCAACAACTCAAATTGAAATGATTGAACTTTTGGAAGATGACTGACTCAAGTCAATTCTGAGTGAGGGAACCCTGGAATTTTGGAAAATCGTGCCTATGGAGAAGTATCCCAATGTAAAACGAGCTGCACTGAAGCTTCTGTCAATGTTTGGCTCAACCTATGTTTGTGAATCTGTTTTTTCCACCCTGAAACATGTGAAATCAAAGCATCGCTCTGTTCTTACTGACACACATGTTAAAGAATTGCTTCGAGTAGCAACGACTGAATACAAGCCAGATTTGAAACACATTGTGAAAAACAAAGATTGCCAGAAGTCTCACTAAAGTTGTCTACATTACAGGTAGGAAAAGGGGTTTAAATACACTTTTAAATGTTTGAAAACTCAATTGCAGTAATACTGTCGTGTGCACGCATATTTGTGTAAATGTATAGCTTGTGGCTCCTGGCAGTCATACTTTTTTTTTTGTGGCTCTTTGTGTCTGTAAGGTTGGCCACCCCTGTTCAAGACCGTGTTCCTGTTAATGAGTTGTATGAGAACAGTTAGTGTTTAGACTGCCGTGAGGAGGAAATTCAGGTGGAGTAGGCGAACAGGTGGAGTAGGCTGTGTTTGTAGTAGTAGGGCTGCATATGACTTCTCTGCTAGTGAATTTGGCTTAACATTGAACCCTGCAACATGTTTTGTTTTATGTGCCTTCTGTAGATATATCTTATTAACAGCTTTCTACTTATGTTCTGTTATCTGTCCATTTTACCTGCTGGTCCACTGGTTGCATTCATTTTATCTTCTACAACACAAAATTTGCTTGATAAATTGAAAACTGTAAGAAAGAACAGAAAAATAGCTATTGAAGGGGCAGATGCAGCAGTTACATGTAGGCCTTGGTGTCTGAAGGGGGCCCATAGGACCATGGTAAGTGACGGCCCTGTTTGAGACTTTGCATTGGGGCCCAGAGGCTTTAAGTAACACCTCTAAGGAAGAACGGGTTTATAATTTGTGATAGAAAGGGTATATTTCACCAATGTCTTACAATGTCTTACATATTCTATCTATTCTTCATGTATTCTACTTGTATGTATGAAATTAGTAGGTTATACAGTATATGAATAAAATGGAATACAAAACAGAATTGCATATTATTATACAAATGAAAATAATTGGGTAATAATGTGTACCATTTCAGTGCTTGAATGTATAGATCAATTTGCTACATCTTCTTACCTCCTATATAAAGAAAGTTCAAATACAAAACTCATTAAAATGAATTGAGCTATGTTGACATTCAGTGAAAAGCTAAATTTCCCTTTCAAATGTGCATGAATTATATAATCAGTAAACAGCAGAGTGCAGACAGTGCAGCATAATGACACATTTAGCATAATTCTCTAAGATATTGTGACACAAGCTATGTGGAAAGATATTCCTCCAAAATTGTACAATTCCAAAATTGCTTTGCTTTTTTTTTTTAAAAAAAAAAAACCTTATCTGGTGCAACATAAATGAGACCTGAACTCTGTGCCTTGTGTTGTGTGCTTATAGAGGACTTAATAGTAAAAAGAAAATCCATGCCATTCCAGAATAGTCTTTGCAAGTTGATCTTAAAGTTTATTAATAAGAAAGCTTGTCTAGGTTCGAGTATAGGTTCTCATGCACTCCACACACTTCTCATGCACTCATTTACTATTGTGGATGACTCAAAGGAAAAAGGCACCTGAGAATAAAATTCAAAAACTTTATTTAGGGAACACCTCTTTTTTTTTAAATCCAAGTCACCTGTTAATTCCAGAATATTAGGTAGTGGCACATAGAAAATTCACACAAGCTGGACCACCAGACACTTCATGATCCAAAAATTGTTTGGTGCGCAGGTATGGATAGCCGATTGTGGGCCCTATGCTCTTTGAGGAAAATGTGAACACAGCTATGTACATAGATATCTTTGAGCCATTTCAGGCATTGTTAACTGATCACAAGCCTGAGCACTGCTTCTTTCAGCAGGATGGGGCAACTTGCCATATGCCAAGTTCATCAGCAGTCCAAGGGGTTGATTGGGAACTTAAATTGGCCTTGGAAAAATTCTAACAGTGGCCCCATTTTGTAGTCAGATCCAAATTGATGGAAGGCAGGGCCAGCAATACCATATTGTGGCACATTATAACACCCCAACAGAGCCAAATACCACAGCCAATCACAAAATACTGCCCCAAAAACTTCCACTGGCCGGCCGTGAGGAGGGCCCAGGTGGCCCCCTGGGCATCGGCCCACTGGGAATTTTCCCTGAAAGGTCTATGGCCAATCCGCCCCTGAAGCAATCACAGAAGAACATACGATATGTAAAGGGTTGTCCACTTCATGGTCACCAGACCCAATGATGTGCGACTTTAGGTGTGGTTGTGCAGAAGGTGTTCCTGAACATCATATGATGGGCACAACCTTATATATATAAATGGGGTTGGGACCATGAGTTGTGTTGGGCAGAAGTCAGGTGGATACACTGATAGTCCTACTGAATAGACTGTTAGAATTTGTATTATGGCAAGAAAAAAGCAGCTAAGTAAAGAAAAACGAGTGGCCATCATTACTTTAAGAAATTAAGGTCAGTCAGTCTGAAAAATTGGGAAAACTTTGAAAGTGTCCCCAAGTGCACTCACAAAAACCATCAAGCGCTACAAAGAAACTGGCTCACATGAGGACCGACCCAGGAAAGGAAGACCAAGAGTCACCTCTGCTGCAGAGGATAAGTTCATCCAAGTCACCAGCCTCAGAAACCGCAGGTTAACAGCAGCTCAGATTAGAGACCAGTAGAGATGAGCGAGTAGTGAAATATTCGAAAGTTCGAAATTCGATTCGAATAGACCGCGAAATTCGACTATTCGACCGAATCCCATTAAAGTCTATGGGAAAAAAATGCTCGCCACTTGGAAATCTCAATTCGACCACTTGGAGGTCACCAAGTCCACCCTGAAACCTCAGAAAAGGATGCCAACACTGCTGGAATGCAACTGGGACAGCAGGGGAAGCATGTCTGGGTGCATATAACGCGCCCAAGTCGCACTATTACGCCACTATCACAGCCTCTCAACAATACACTCCAAAGACAATCTAACCTCTCTGTAAAGTGAGACCATACAAGGAAACCTTCTTTCCTCTACATTGCCATGGACCCCAAGCCAAACTAGACAAAAAAGAAGATGAAATTCTGCACCCCTTAAAATCACGTTGCCTATGACAACCACAGATGGCATAGGCAAGGGGGAAAGCAAATAGACCCCACCCCTAATTGTCATTGTGTGTGTGTGTGAGATGTGGTCAGACATGTCTTCTTTAAAATGTAAAAACAACTCAAACACATGCAGAAGCCTTAAAATGCCCAAATTGTTGGCACTAGAGATGTCAGTGACCCGACCTGGCCCAGTGTCATGTCTAGCAGGTAAAGCAGTGGGGATGTTGAGGGATGCGTAGGACCACAAAAGGCAGGAAGAGGCCGTGGGCTGGCCAGAGACTCATGGAAAATTTTGTGGAGGCCCAAGAGGTGAGACGTCTTAAAAATTGTGTGGAGGCTAAAGAGGTGAGACCTCTTAAAAATTATGTGGAGGCCCAAGAGCTGAGACCTCTTAAAAATTATGTGGAGGCCCAAGAGGTGAGATCTCTTAAAAATTATTTGGAGGCCCAAGAGGTGAGACCTCTTAAACATTTTGTGGAGGCCCAAGAGGTGAGACCTCTTAAAAATTATGTGGAGGCCCAAGGCCTAATGGTGGAGGCTAAAGAGGTGAGACTCTTAAAAATTTTGTAGGCCCAAGAGGTGAGACTCTTAAAAATTATGTGAGGCCCAAGAGGTGAGACCGCTTAAAAATTATGTGGAGGCCAAAGAGGTGAGACCTCTTAAAAATTGTGTGGAGGCTAAAGAGGTGAGACCTGTTAAAAATTTTGTGGGAGGCCCAAAGAGGTGAGACCTTGATAAAATTTTGTGGAGGCCCAAGAGGTGAGACCTCTTAAACATTTTGTGGAGGCCCAAGAGGTGAGACCTGTTAAAAATTTTGTGGAGGCCCAAGAGGTGAGACCTTGATAAAATTTGTGGAGGCCCAAGAGCTGAGACCTCTTAAAAATTATGTGGAGGCCCAAGAGGTGAGACCTCTTAAAAATTAT
This sequence comes from Rhinella marina, assembly GCA_900303285.1. Classification (NCBI taxonomy): domain Eukaryota; kingdom Metazoa; phylum Chordata; class Amphibia; order Anura; family Bufonidae; genus Rhinella; species Rhinella marina. Next base: position 31,057 of record ONZH01001228.1, on the reverse strand, counting down.
GTGGAGGCCCAAGAGGTGAGACCTCTTAAAAATTATGTGGAGGCCCAAGAGGTGAGACCTCTTAAACATTTTGTGGAGGCCCAAGAGGTGAGACCTCTTAAACATTTTGTGGAGGCCCAAGAGGTGAGACCTCTTAAAGATTTTGTGGAGGCCCAAGAGGTGAGACCTCTTAAAGATTTTGTGGAGGCCCAAGAGGTGAGACCTGTTAAAAATTTTGTGGAGGCCCAAGAGCTGAGACCTCTTAAACATTTTGTGGAGGCCCAAGAGGTGAGACCTCTTAAACATTTTGTGGAGGCCCAAGAGGTGAGACCTCTTAAAAATTATGTGGAGGCCCAAGAGGTGAGACCTCTTAAAACATTTTGTGGAGGCCCAAGAGGTGAGACCTGTTAAAAATTTTGTGGAGGCCAAGAGCTGAGACCTCTTAAACATTTTGTGGAGGCCCAAGAGCTGAGACCTCTTAAACATTTTGTGGAGGCCCAAGAGGTGAGACCTCTTAAACATTTTGTGGAGGCCCAAGAGGTGAGACCTCTTAAAAATTATGTGGAGGCCCAAGAGGTGAGACCTCTTAAACATTTTATGGAGGCCCAAGAGGTGAGACCTCTTAAACATTTTGTGGAGGCCCAAGAGGTGAGACCTCTTAAACATTTTGTGGAGGCCCAAGAGGTGAGACCTCTTGAAAATTATGTGGAGGCCCAAGAGGTGAGACCTCTTAAACATTTTGTGGAGGCCCAAGAGGTGAGACCTCTTAAAAATTTTGTGGAGGCCCAAGAGGTGAGCCATAAATATATACATTTTTCTTATTTACGGAGCAATTCTACGGCGGTTAAGGAGGAGGAGGAGGAGGTGGAGGAGGAAATGGCACTTCATACAGATGGCACTTCACTTTTGGCTGCTTTCCACTGTTGGAGAAGCAAATGATTTTGATTAGGGTCAGCCTGTCGGCACTGTCGGTTGACAGGCGGCTGCGCTTATCGGTTATAATGCCCCCGGCTGCGCTGAACACCCTTTCTGATAGCACGCCTAGTATAAGGCCTATATATTTTATAGTTCAAGGTACACAGCCGTGTACTAACTTTTCAGACGGTGGGTATAAACACCAGGTATTTAAATAATTTTGCAAGAGAACGCACAGTACAGTTGCCAATTATAAGGCCTATATATTTTATAGTTCAAGGTACACAGCCGTGTACTAACTTTTCAGACGGTGGGTATAAACACCAGGTATTTAAATAATTTTGCAAGAGAACGCACAGTACAGTTGCCTAGTATAAGGCCTATATATTTTATAGTTCAAGGTACACAGCCGTGTACTAACTTTTCAGACGGTGGGTATAAACACCAGGTATTTAAATAATTTTGCAAGAGAACGCACAGTACAGTTGCCTAGTATAAGGCCTATATATTTTATAGTTCAAGGTACACAGCCGTGTACTAACTTTTCAGACGGTGGGTATAAACACAGGTATTTAAATAATTTTGCAAGAGAACGCACAGTACAGTTGCCTAGTATAAGGCCTATATATTTTATAGTTCAAGTACACAGCCGTGTACTAACTTTTCAGACGGTGGGTATAAACACCAGGTATTTAAATAATTTTGCAAGAGAACGCACAGTACAGTTGCCTAGTATAAGGCCTATATATTTTATAGTTCAAGGTACACAGCCGTGTACTAAACTTTTCAGACGGTGGGTATAAACACCAGGTATTAAATAATTTTGCAAGAGAACGCACAGTACAGTTGCAATTATAAGGCCTATATATATTTTATAGTTCAAGGTACACAGCCGTGTACTAACTTTTCAGACGGTGGGTATAAACACCAGGTATTTAAATAATTTTGCAAGAGAACGCACAGTACAGTTGCCTAGTATAAGGCCTATATATTTTATAGTTCAAGGTACACAGCCGTGTACTAACTTTCAGACGGTGGGTATAAACACCAGGTATTTAAATAATTTTGCAAGAGAACGCACAGTACAGTTGGCCTAGTATAAGGCCTATATATTTATAGTTCAAGGTACACAGCCGTGTACTAACTTTTCAGACGGTGGGTATAAACACCAGGTATTTAAATAATTTTGCAAGAGAACGCACAGTACAGTTGCCTAGTATAAGGCCTATATATTTTATAGTTCAAGGTACACAGCCGTGTACTAACTTTTCAGACGGTGGGTATAAACACCAGGTATTTAAATAATTTTGCAAGAGAACGCACAGTACAGTTGCCTAGTATAAGGCCTATATATTTTATAGTTTCAAGGTACACAGCCGTGTACTAACTTTTCAGACGGTGGGTATAAACACCAGGTATTTAAATAATTTTGCAAGAGAACGCACAGTACAGTTGCCTAGTATAAGGCCTATATATTTTATAGTTCAAGGTACACAGCCGTGTACTAACTTTTCAGACGGTGGGTATAAACACCAGGTATTTAAATAATTTTGCAAGAGAACGCACAGTACAGTTGCCTAGTATAAGGCCTATATATTTTATAGTTCAAGGTACACAGCCGTGTACTAACTTTTCAGACGGTGGGTATAAACACCAGGTATTTAAATAATTTTGCAAGAGAACGCACAGTACAGTTGCCTAGTATAAGGCCTATATATTTTATAGTTCAAGGTACACAGCCGTGTACTAACTTTTCAGACGGTGGGTATAAACACCAGGTATTTAAATAATTTTGCAAGAGAACGCACAGTACAGTTGCCTAGTATAAGGCCTATATATATTTTATAGTTCAAGGTACACAGCCGTGTACTAACTTTTCAGACGGTGGGTATAAACACCAGGTATTTAAATAATTTTGCAAGAGAACGCACAGTACAGTTGCCTAGTATAAGGCCTATATATTTTATAGTTCAAGGTACACAGCCGTGTACTAACTTTTCAGACGGTGGGTATAAACACCAGGTATTTAAATAATTTTGCAAGAGAACGCACAGTACAGTTGCCAATTATAAGGCCTATATATTTTATAGTTCAAGGTACACAGCCGTGTACTAACTTTTCAGACGGTGGGTATAAACACCAGGTATTTAAATAATTTTGCAAGAGAACGCACAGTACAGTTGCCAATTATAAAGGCCTATATATTTTATAGTTCAAGGTACACAGCCGTGTACTAACTTTTCAGACGGTGGGTATAAACACCAGGTATTTAAATAATTTTGCAAGAGAACGCACAGTACAGTTGCCTAGTATAAGGCCTATATATTTTATAGTTCAAGGTACACAGCCGTGTACTAACTGTTCAGACGGTGGGTATTTACACCAGGTATTTAAATTAGTTTGCAAGAGAACGCACAGTACAGTTGCCAATTATAAGGCCTATATATTTTATAGTTCAAGGTACACAGCAGTAGTGCCAAATATAGTTTGGTATGTAGCAGAGCACCTAATACACCACTAATGCCTCTCTCGTCCCTACTCCAGCAGCTATCCCTGAATACAGCAGCCGTTCTCTGTAAAGTCTATATTGTAGTAAAAGCTATCACTGTACTGCACTATAGTAGCCCTGATAAGGGCTTTTAATCACGCTCCTGCCTGTCCAACAGCTAAAACCTGTCTCTCCCTTCTCCAGCCTCTGTCCCTGACTAAGTTCACGCAGCATATGCGTACGAGCAGGAAGAGCTGAGTTTTTAATATTCGAGGTCACATGGTTTTTCCAGCCAATGCATGTAGACGCCGTTTTCGCGCTGCCAGCGTGCTCAGCGTGCCGGTCATACCCCCCCTGCATGGTGATTGGTGGAAAAAGAGCGCCAGGGAAGGTGGGAATGGAAACGAATTCTAAGTGCGCCATCGCCGTTATACTCGAACGAAATCGAGTACGCCAAATAGCGTAGTATTCGATCGAATACCAGCTCGATCGAACACTACTCGCTCATCTCTAGAGACCAGGTCAATGCCACACAGAGTTTTAGCAGCAGACACATCTCTACAACAACTGTTAAGAGGAGACTGTGTGCAGCAGGCCTTCATGGTACGGATGGACTCTACATGCCTGGTTCCCACCGTGAAGCATGGAGGAGGAGGTGTGATGGTGTGGGGGTGCTTTGCTGGTTACACTGTTGGGGAAGGCATACTGAACCAGCATGGCTACCACAGCATCTTGCAGAGGCATGCTATTCCATCCGGTTTGCGTTTAGTTGGACCATCATTTATTTATCAACAGGACAATGACCCCAAACACACCTCCAGGCTGTGTAAGGGCTATTTGACCAAGAAGGAGAGTGATGGGGTGCTACGCCGGATGACCTGGCCTCCACAGTCACCAGACCTGAACCCAATCGAGATGGTTTGGGGTGAGCTGGACCGCAGAGTGAAGGCAAAAGGGCCAACATGTGCTAAGCATCTCGGGGAACTTCTAAGCATCAGCTGTGTATCCACCTGACTTCTGCCCAACACAACTAATGGTCCCAACCCCATTTATAAGGCAAGAAATCCCACTTATTAAACCTGACAGGGCACACCTGTGAAGTGAAAACCATTTCAGGTGACTACCTCTTGAAGCTCATCGAGAGAATGCCAAGAGTGTGCAAAGCAGTAATCAAAGCAAAAGGTGGCTACTTTGAAGAACCTAGAATATAAGACATATTTTCAGTTGTTTCACACTTTTTTGTTAAGTATATAATTCCACATGTTCCACGTGTTAATTCATAGTCTTGATGCTTTCAGTGTGAATCTACAATTTTTATAGTCATGAGAATACAGAAAACTCTTTGAATGAGAATGTGTGTCCAAACTTTTGGTCTGTACTGTATATTGAAAGCAAAAAACTTAAAAGGAATGTATCACCAATATTTTTAAGTTTGAAACAAAAAATGATAAACATTCCTTTTTTCTATTTTTTATTTTCTTTTTTTTTTGTATTCAATTTTCAGTACATGATCATGGTGGCATTCATCTTGCCTGAGCCGCTGTTAACAACATTTAGAAAGATGTTTAACAGCATACATCACCATTAGAGGGCTGACACAGTCTACAGCTTGATTTCTCTCTAACTGCTGGTCTTTCCCAAAATATATCTTTTATTAATGTATAATTAAAAGCATTCACCCATCACATATAATGAATATGTTTACCTTAATCTGTTACCTATTTAAAGAGCTATAGTCACATATCCTCTCACATGCGGATGGCTTAATTATTCTGCATATTCTTGCCTATAAATAGCTATTAATCACAAGGGTGAGAAGCAGAGTTCTTATGCCCTCACATTTAATGTATTCTTATTTATCTTGTATGATTTTCTTACACTTACAGGAATTAAACTGAAAATAATGCACAAACACAGTTCACTAACCTGACAAGTTTTGCCAATAAATTAGTGTCATCAGGGGTTCCTGCCCAGTATGTCTGACACTGGTAGTTGTATCTCCACTTTTATTATGTAAGCATTTTCCAATCAAATTCAATTACAATCTATAGACCTACATTGAAGACATGCTCTGTGACCTGTGCAGAGATGATTGTGCAGGGAGGGGGAGTAGATAAGCTGCATCCATCATTTATTGTGAATGGTTGATTCTGTGTTATCAATATAGAGGTTTATTTCTTCTCTTATTGTAAACCTGCCTGCGATGATGAGATGGCTAGTGAAAAGTGATCTGTACAGAACAGGGATTGTTAGCCTATCCTAGGTATTCAGCGGTGATCTGCTGCCTATGCTTCCCCATTCACCACTGCAGTCCAGGGCTCTGTCCTTGCAGGTACTGTTTGTTCTGGGATCCGCTCCACAGGTTCCTTTTAGCCCTGGCCACAGCATGCTTATTGCTTCTTCCCTGTAGCACTTCCTTAAGGGCCGGCGAGCGTCACTTCCTATGCTTTATGGGTTAGATCACGTGACCTCGCTGACCAATCCTAGCCCTCCGGCATGTATATCAGTGGCTCAGCCCCCTTATATACACTGATTGTTTTCCACAGAGTAAAGAGGAGATTTGGTAAAATCCACTTTGGAGCTTCTGTAATACACTGCAGATATTCTTTCTACAAAATCTGGACAAAAAATCCACAGTGTGTTCTCCCCATGTGAATGTAGAGTATGCTAGGAATAGCTTCTCTGTGTGGAAAGACCCTCAAATACAGTCATTTTATGCACACGCTTAGTCAGTTTTATTACTGTGGAGTGAGAATGTGAAAGTTGCAGCAGATCATCACCTAAAATGTGCATTACACCACAGATAATGTCCATTGTTACTTTCCAGCAATTTCCATACTATTCCAGTATTAAACAGATTATGAAATACCTTCGAAATAGTGCATAAAATCTATGTGTAGAAAAGTAATTACTTTTGACAATGTACTGCATTGATGATGGCTTTACCAATATTTCCAAAAAAAATATAGCAGTGCAGAATGCAGTCCTTCCAGCTTAGACAATTGGAACCTAGATAATATTACACGTTTCAGTATTATAACCTTTGACAAGTCATGTCTGGTAGAGGGGAATTAATGTTCATAAATATGTGTATGTTTATGTGATAGCCACTCTTCCCTAGCCGGAATGTGCCCATGAATTTTCTTGTGACTAGGGGTTGAAGAACCCTTCTAAAATGCACTCCTGAAAGTACACTTGATAAGCAGTTTCATCCACCCTAACAATTACCAATATGTCAACATGCTAAATGAGCATTTGTGAGCTTTGGTATAAGAAAACCAATCTCAGAAGTTTTTTTTTAATAATAGATAAAAATAAAACATAATATAACACATATAAATACATAATCAATGAACCACTTGGTCTTATTTGGGCATTAGAATTCTGTTTTAGAATATTTCCATTTCTAAATATCTAAAGGCATTTTCCTTGAAAAGGCATCAAGAACTGCACAGGGCAGGGTTTCAGTGCAGGGGCATCCTTTTCAGGGTGGGCACCCTGCTTCATTATTGCATTACACTTCTGTCTGGTACCTGGAATCAGTGGTATTGTGTTTGTGTATGTGTGTGTGTGGGTGAGGGGGCACAGACAGGAGCAGCGATGTAGGCTCCTGCCTGTACACCGTTCGCTACTGCCCCATTGCTACAATGTAAGGAATCCGTACTCTGTACACCGTTGAGAAGTATATTCATGTACAAATATAGTGAATTTAATGCACAGTAAAAATCAGGACCTAAGGTGTCAATTTCTTTATTACAAAAATTAATACAGTATATTATAAAAATTATTTTTTGGGCATTTTTAAAAAATTACTAATTTAAAACTTAAAAATTGGCATAAAAGTTTAGTTACTCTTTAACATAAAAATCCAATAAACATCACAATTTAATAGGGTTCTCCTCCAATCTCCCCGTCTCCCTTTTCAACCTTCAAAATTTAAAAGTGGACAAAACACCTGAATACATCTGGCAAAAGTCCTTGGAAACATTACAGGGGTTATGGGCCTCAGTATTATCAGAATCTCCAATGTGCTCCGTGATTCGTTCCTTTAATTTTAATTTAGTACTCCCCCACATATGTTAAATTACACTGTGAGCATTGAACCGCATATACCACATATGTGGTTTTACAATGAATAAACTTTTTTATTTCTTTTTGTTTCACAGTTAATTTATTGGTGAAGGACATAGTCTTCTTTGCATATTTGCAACAAATACATCTGCTACTCTTGAACTTAAAAAACCCTTTAATTGACAGCCATGATCAATGTGGTGCACTTCGTTTCCTTAAAATTGGGGAGAGAATACCCCTAGAGTAGGTGATTTACATATAGAGAAGCTGAAACCTTCTTCCAATACGGACCCTAATGTCATATTGATATAACATAGTGAGATATTTTAATATTATTTTTTTAACCCTGAAAAATTCTTCGCCGTATGTTATTATGCAATGCAATTAGCTCCTGTCTATTTTTCTGTCCAACTATATTCTTTGCCCTATTCAAAGAGACCTCAGAATAAACTACTGTACATATTCTTTTGTTGCACTTTATATTCTTCCTGTGCCGAACCGTTTCGCCTGAGGCGAGTGTACTCGACTATTGGAATACTTTGGCTAATGTGCTGAGGATGGCATGAATTAGCTTTCAATATTGTGTTCCCTGAAATAGATTTACCATAAATGTTAGTAGCAATTTTGCCTGATTCCAAGTCTCCTGTCAGAACACGGCCCAAATACTTTGTTTGCAAATGGTGAACAGATGGTGAGCAAATAAATATGTGAACAGATTTAATTTTATATTGTTAAAGGGGTATTCTCATCTTAGACAATGGGTGCGCTCCCATTCATTTCTATGGAGCCGACGGAAGTAGCCGAGCCAGTGCTCGGCTATTTTCGGCGGCCCCATAGAAATGAATGGAGGGCGGCTGCGCATGTGCAGTGCGCCCTCATTCAGTTCGGGGGCTCCGTTCTGGAAATAGGTGCGGGTCCCAGCGGTGGGACCCGCACCTATAAGACAATGGGGGCATATCCTAGCGATATGCCCCCATTGTCTAAAATGAGAATAACCCTTTAATAATGAAATTTATGATTGTGCACATGTGATTTTTCTCTTTGAGTGTAATGAGGAAAGCATTGCTTAGGTATATATACTGTCTCTCAAACTGATACTATTGGGTTATGAGTAAGGAAAGTTGAGTAAGGTTGCATTCTGAAATGCGTCAACCAGATAGTCATAAGTCTTTCATGCTGCTGTGATGTATCACTGTATGCTGTGGATACTGGTTTTATGCAATATTTTTCAATAATGTCCACATTTTTATTGTGGAGTGGTGCTGGATTTTTTAATTAGCTAGTGACCCAAAGGCCCACTTGAGCTGAGTGGATATACTAAATGTACAGTCTGTGCCGCTCCACTGGGGCTAAGTAGGAAAAGAAGCCCACCACCATCTATGGTAATCAAGAAAACACCAATGCTTCCTAACATCTACTTCTTTGCATGTAAAGTACTAACTATTGTCATTGGTTTTACAACTACATACAGTAACAAGGGGCCACCATACTTTTTCTTGCACATGGAGCCTGTCTGAACCAAATATCCTTTTAACCTTTAAAGGGGTTGTCCGGGTTCAGAGCTCAACCCAGACATATCCCTATCTTCACCCCTCTGGCCCCTGTGATATGAGCATTGGAGCATTTCATGCTCCGATGCTCTCCTTTGCCCTGTGCTGGATCATGCAGGGCAACAGCTTCTTTGCTTATATTTATGACACTGCTAAGAGGAGGTTTCCACCTAGCAGTGTTGCCGTTGATGTCACCGGCACTGATGGGCAAATATTAGCGCTACCCTAGTCTTTTTACAGGCTAGGGCAGAGGTAAAGGAGATTATATGGCGGCTCACTCACCCTTTTACTATGGAAATGGTGCCCTGTCTAAGTTGGCGCACCTTGCCGAACATGTACTAGTAAAACAATAGAATAGACAGGCACTCCTGGCCACTGAAGAAGAAGTTTGTTAACTTTGAAATGCGTCTGGCGTAATAGCAACTAATCCACCAATATTACCCACTGCGAAGCTGGTATTATTATGCAGAAATTGAGGACTATTATTATGCACTTTATATATATGAACAAGTCGTCCCAGTGATACGGAGATACATGCAGAGATTACATCACGTGGGACGCCGGCAGTGCTGCGCATAGAGCAATTGGCAAAGCCTCAACCACGTGGGACACCGGTATTACGCGGAGCAGTACACAGAGCTCTGACCACGTGGGACGCCGAGCACAACAGTCATCTTGCCTGGAGAGACAAGCGGGTAATTCATAAAGAAGTGCCGAACCAAGTGGGGTGAGTGCTGTATATACTACCATCACGTGGGATGCCACGGATGGTGTGTAGGGAAAAATCTCCAAGAGTGAGTATAAATCTTCCACATAAATCCTATGTACTATCAGTCAACAAATATCGGCTGAACATTACTTACCTGGAATAGAGCAATATTGATTACATGATTAATCTTTTTCTGTCGGCACTACAATTGCGTCATTTGGACTCTGCAATACAAGAGTACAATCGTTCATTGGGACAATGATAACTACCCCTGCATATTTGAAGGGGGCATAAGGACAAATAACGTGGCTTTATGTCTATAACCAAAATACAATTATCCGTATACTGTACATTATAAACAATACTCTGGGTACAATATTCGCTGCATTGAAAGTGTGAGTTGGCACTCTCTACTAGAGATAAGCGAGCACTAAAATGCTCGGGTGCTCGTTATTCGAGACAAACTTTTCCCGATGCTCGGGTGCTCGTTTCGAGTAACGAACCCCATTGAAGTCAATGGGAGACTCGAGCATTTTTGCAGGGGACCAAGGCTCTGCCTAGGGAAGGCTGGGTGAAAACCTGGAAACCTCAGAAAATGATGGAAACACCACGGAAATGGATAGGAAACGGCAGGGACAGCATGCATGGATGCCTCTGAGGCTGCCTAATCCCACCATTACCCCAAATTCTCAGGCAACAGCCTGGTGGTTACCCTCATGGCAATTGTGCTCACCCAGACCAAGAAAGGCGAGGCACATGCCCATCACATGTTAGGGAAGCACCCAACTAGGTGCAACGAAGGTCCATCACCCATGCCCACGCTGGCACTGCTCTCCTATCCCCAGCCACACGATGCAGGCATAAGCCTGACACAACATGGCGGTGACACCAACAAGTGACCAAGTTAGATGAGGTAGCAGGTGAGCCACCCAAAAATTTAGCCTGACACAGCATGGCGGTTACACCACCAATGACTTTGTCCGACTGAGAATGCAGTGAAATGGCTTTTGCTGAGCCTCCAAAAAAATTTTTCTTTTCGGAGTACATAAAGTCGACCCTCAGCAAAAATTTTTTTTTTTTAAATGTCGGTACTTGCGCCTCCTGAAAAATTGTTTTCGACTGTTTCACGCTCCTGAAACATTGTTTTACAGTGTCTGTAGTTGACACTGCGGAAAAATTGTTTGGAGAGAGGGCCTGTAGGTGGACCCCCGGAAAAATTGTTTAGAGAGAGGGCCTGTAGGTGGACCTCCGGAAAAATTGTTTGGAGAGAGGGCCTGTAGGTGGCCCTCCGGAAAAATTGTTTAGAGAGAGGGCATGTAGGGGGCCCTCCGGAAAAATTGTTTAGAGAGAGGGCCTGTAGTTGGACCTCCGGAAAAATTGTTTGGAGAGAGGGCCTGTAGGGGGCCCTCCGGAAAAATTGTCTAGAGAGAGGGCCTGTAGGTGGCCCTCCGGAAAAATTGTTTAGAGAGAGGGCCTGTAGGTGGCCCTCCGGAAAAATTGTTTGGAGAGAGGGCCTGTAGGGGGCCCTCAGGAAAAATTGTGGTAAAAGAGTGCCAAAAATTGTGTTTTTGGGGTCAGCGTTAGGCAAAGACGACAAGGAGGAGGAGGAGTAGGAGGAGTAGAGAAGAGGAATCGGATACATAAGTAATGTTAATCTTTAGCTGCTTTCCCCCGGAGGAGATTTGAATTCCGGTGAAATCCGGGCTTTGTTTTTTTCTTTTTAATAAGCGTCAGCCTGTCAGCGCTGTCAGTTGACAGGCATGTACGCTTATCGGTGATGACGCCACCAGCTGCACTGAATACCCGCTCTGACAGCACGCTAGCGGCAGGGCAGGCCAGCACCTCCAAGGCGTACAGCGCCAGTTCAGGCCACCTGTCCAGCTTTGAAACCCAGTAGTTGTATGGAGCAGAGTGATCGGTCTGGACGTTGGTATGGTCAGCTAGGTACTCCCTCACCATCTTTCTGTAAAGCTCACCCCTACTCTGCCTAGACTGGGGACAGGTGACAGTGTCTTGCTGGGGTGACATAAAACTGCCAAAGGCCTTGGAGAGCGTTCCCCTGCCAGTGCTGGACAAGCTGCCTGCTCGCCTTCTCTCCCCCGATACTTGGCCCACAGAACCACGCCCTCTGCCGCTAGCGGCGTCAGATGGGAAGGATTGCTTCAGCTTGTGCACCAGGACCTGTTGATATTGATTCACTCTCATACTCCTTTCCTCTATAGGGATGAGAGTGGAAAGGTTCTGCTTGTACCGTGGGTCCAGGAGAGTGAACACCCAGTAATTGGTGTTTGAAAAAAATTCTTCTAACGTGAGGGTCACGGGATAGGCAGCCTAACATGAAGTCTGCCATGTGCACAGAGTCCCAACACGCAAGAATTCCCTCTTCGCACTGGCCTGACTCTCCATTTCCTCCTCCTCCTCCTCTACAGCCCATACACGCTCAAGAGTTAAGAAGGACTGAGCATTGGTACCCTCTTCTGTCTCGCCGACATTCTCCTCCTCTTCCTCCTCATCCTCATCCCCCTCCTCCGATACGCGCTGAGAAACAGACCGGAGGGTGCTCTGGCTATCAAGCGACGTATCTTCCTCCACTGTCTCTTGTGACAAGCGCAAAGCTTCCGACTTCATGCTGAGCAGTGAGTTTTTCAACAGGCAAGCAGCGGGATATCAGACATCCACGTCCACTCCTCATTGTAGACTTGAGGAATCTGACTGACCTGACTACCAGTTCTGGTGGAAGTTAACATCTGGCAGTCTACAATCGCTCTGCGCTGCTGGTAAACTCTGGATAACATGTTTAATGTCGAATTCCATCTTGTGGGCACGTCGCACAACAGTCGGTGAGCGGGCAGTTGTAGGCGGCGCTGCTCTGCCCTGAGAGTGGCAGCATCTGTGGTCGACTTGCGGAAATGCGCACAGATGCGGCGCACCTTGGTGAGCAAATCAGACAGATTGGGGTATGTCTTGAGGAACCGCTGAACTATGAGATTGAACACGTGGGCCAGGCATGGCACATGTGTCAGTCTGCCGAGTTGCAGAGCCGCCACCAGGTTACGCCCGTTGTCACACACAACCATGCCTGGCTTGAGGTTCAGCGGTGCCAGCCACACATCGGTCTGCGCCGTGATGCCCTGTAACAGCTCTTGGGCGGTGTGCCTTTTGTCACCTAAGCTCAGCAGTTTGAGCACCGCCTGCTGGCGCTTACCCACTGCACTGCTGCTGCTCCTAGAGCTACCGACTGAAGGTGCCGTGCCCACTTATGGTAATTCGGAGGAGAAGGAGGGGTCGGAGGAGGAGGCATAGTACGTCTGAGAGACCGTGACCGAGGTAGACCCTGCAATCCTCGGTGTGGGCAGTACATGAGCGGCCCCAGGGTCAGACTCGGTCCCAGCCTCCACCAAGTTAACCCAATGTGCCGTCAGTGATATATAGTGTCCCTGCCTGGCAGCACTTGTCCACGTGTCCGTGGTTAGGTGGACCTTCTCAGAAACAGCGTTGGTCAGGGCACGGATGATGTTCTGTGACACGTGCTGGTGTAGGGCTGGGACGGCACATCAAGAAAAATAGTGGCGGCTGGGGACCGAATACCGAGGGGCAGCCACCGCCATGAGGTTGCGAAAGGCCTCGGTCTCTACCAGCCTATAGGGCAGCATCTCCAGGTTCAGCAATTTGGAGATGTGGACGTTGAGGGCTTGGGCATGTGGGTGGGTGGAACTGTATTTCCTCTTGCGCTCCAGCATCTGCTGTAAAGACAGCTGAACGCTGCGCAGGGACACATTGGTGGACGCTGTGGAGGATCGTGGAGGCGAAGGTGTGGTTTTCCGTCAGGAGGCGCTCTTGCCGGGGTCCTGGGCAGGGGGTTGACTAGCAGAGGCAGCGAGTAACACAGGGGAAGGAGCAGTGGTGTGACCCGCAGGAGGTGGTGAACGGCCTTGGTTCCATTGAGTGGGGTGTTTAGCACTCATATGCCTGCGCATGCTGGTGGTGGTTAGGCTAGTAGTGGTGGCACCCCTGCTGATCCTGGTGTGGCACAGGTTGCACACCACAGTCCGTCGGTCATCCTCAATTTCTTTAAAGAACCTCCAGACTTGCGAACATCTAGGCCTCGCCACGGGAGCTTCACTACGTGAAACAGTTGCTGCTGATGCACCAGCTCTGGCCCTGCTTCTCCCTCTGGCCACACCACTGCCTCTTACAACCTGTTCTGTCTTCACTCGGCTTATCAACCCAGCTTGGGTCAGTCACCTCGTCATCCTCCGATTCCTCAGTCTGCTCCCTCCTCGGACTTCCTGCCCTGACAACAACTTCACCACTGTCTGACAACCGTGTCTCCTCATCGTCCAACACCTCTTTACACACTTCTTCCACTAAGTCAACAATGTCATTATCACCCACAGACTGCGACAGTTGGAAAACTTGGGCATCGGGGAAGAGGTCAGCAGCAACCTGAGAAGTGGTTTGTGACTCTGGAAAGGGTCCAGAAAACAGTTCCTCAGAGTATGCCGGATCGCATTCCAAATTTTCCTGGGAGGGGGCAGACTGGGGGGAAGGAGGTTGAGGTGGAGGAGCCAGAGGAGTGCTCCCTTGGGTAACGTGGGTGGACTGCGTGGAAGACTGACTGGTGGACAAATTACTTGAAGCATTGTCCGCAATCCACGACATCACCTGTTCGCACTGTTGTGGTTTCAACAGTCCTCTACCACGTGTCCCTGTAAGTTGAGACATGAAGCTAGGGAGTGTAGCTCTGCGGCGTTCCCCTGCTCCCTCATCAGCAGGTACTGTCTCACCCTGCCCAGGACCACGGCCTCTACCCCCTGCAGTAATTGAATGCCCACGCCCACGCCCTCGCCTCGACCCTTAGCCCTGGGGTTCAACATTTTCTGTATATAAGTGTATTATATAAAAAAAAAATGGGCCTGCTGTACTGAAACCCACAAACTTGTTCAATCTGAACAAGTTAATATATAGGTGGATAAGTTAGAGCAAAATTACGTATGTTATTACGTACCGTGCAGTATGGAGCAATTACACTGAAACTATTAGATTAGGCAGACTTGGTCTGCCTAAGTGCAACCCAGAAAAATGTCGCACTCAGATTTTTCTAATGTAGCTGTATCAGTGAGAGCAAAAGACCTTTTTTAATTACGTGACGTACAGAATGGGTCACCTGGACAGAAAATATGGATTGTGCTTTGTTTATAGGTGGATAAGTTAGAGCAAAATTACGTATTTTATTATGTGCCGTGCAGTATGGAGCAATTACACTGAAACTATTAGATTAGGCAGACTTGGTCTGCTTAAGTGCAACCCAGACAAATGTCGCACAGAGATTTTTCTAATGTAGCTGTATCAGTGAGAGCAAAAGACCTTTTTTAATTACGTGACGTACAGAATGGGTTACCTGGACAGAAAATACGGATTGTGCTTTGTGGTGACTGGACAGCTGAACTGTGACACACATGGTTCCACACAGCTGTATGAAATGGATTTGTATCACTGAGATAAAACAACAAAAAAAATATATATTTTTTTTGTTTTGTTTTTTTTAACGTGACGTGCAGAATATATCAGAGAGCAAACTCAGCCCCTGCTGACTGTGGCTATATTGACTGCAACCCAGACAAATGTCGCACAGAGATTTTTCTAACGTAGCTGTATCAGTGAGAGCAAAAGACCTTTTTTAATTACGTGACGTACAGAATTGGTCACCTGGACAGAAAATACGGGTTGTGCTTTGTCGAGACTGGACAGCTGGACTGTGACACACAGAATGGTTCCACACTGCTGTATGAAATGGATTTGTATCACTGAGATAAAACAATTAAAAAAAAAATTGTTTTATATGGCGATAGCTGCACTACTAGTGCCAGCCAGCCCAGCCAGGAGACAAAAAAAAAAGTCTTGTAGCCCTTAGAAGGGCTGTTGGGTTCTTTTGAGATCACTCCTGCCTAACAGAAAACTAAATCCAGGCCCTAACACTCTCCCTGAAACACAGCAGATCTGTCCCTAACGACATCCAGACAGCCTCTGAGCCGAGCACCGCCGGACGTCACTAGTATATTCCAGGGTCACCTGATCAGGCCAGCCAACCCCTGCTATCGACATGAAAGGGCCCCACGTGATGCTGGGTGTACCGCAAAGTCTCATGGCTTGTGATTGGCTGAGTTTATAGCCGCCAAAAATTCAAAATGCGGGAGATGCCAATTCCTCGAGCATGGCGAGATACTCGTCCGAGCAGCGAGCACTTACGAGTACCCTAATACTCGAACGAGCACCAAGCTCGGACGAGCATGCTCGCTCATCTCTACTCTCTACTCATCAATCCCTTTTTTAACCTTTTCTTTGACCCACTCTACTGTAGTAAAGGAACTTCACGATAATTATATTGGATGGTATTCACATATGAAGGTTTCATCCAACTGTATTGTGTTACAAGTTAATGGGCAAAGGATTGGCAATTTATTGTTTTGGATTATATTTTATCTTTTATCAGTTCCTTTTTTATCCATGTATTTACAATCTGGACAGATTTTAACATAGTATAGTTGTGTATTTTCATTTTAATTTAATAAAATTTAGATCTATATACTCCAGAGAAAGGAGTGCCTGTCTATTCTATTGTTTTACTAGGGCAGAGGTAAAACCCGCCCATCAGTGAAGGTGATGTCAGCAGGCTCACTGCTAGGAGGAAGCAGCCGCCTAGCTTGCACTATGGAGAGCCCGGGACGTCACAGGAACTCCTTAAAATGCCTTTGCCCTGCGAGATTCAGCGCAGGGCAAAGGAGAGCATTGGAGCGTGAAATGCCCCGATGCTTTTATCAGGGAACTTGCTCGGGGGAAAATGTGGGTATGTCTGGGTTCAGGTCTGAACTCGTACAACCCCTTTAATTGATGATACTTCCTGCTTATGTAATGATAAAACAGAGGGTAGGCCAGATCTCATAGAGCCTTATAGCGAAAGGTATTATAGGACCACCCTAGATCATCCAATTTCCCAGTATGTGTATATCAAACACTTCCATGTAACATGGAACGCAAAGCATAACACCCAAGATTTGTAATGAATTTACTTTTTTGCAAAATAAATTTTATTTAAAAAAAAATTGAAATAGAAAGTGGAAATGACTGCACTAGTAGTGAGACACTATCTTTTATTTTCTTTAGCTACATACTGCAGGTTAATCTTTGTATTATCCCAGCACATATGGCATGACTTGCTTTTTGCAGTGTAACTACATATGCTATGACTTGTTTCCCAGTTTCTATATGCAGTATCGCCTATACCTTCTGCTCATGTGCCATATCATTATTCATGGTCTCTCTAGTTTTACAAATGTTATCCAGGATTTGTTCTACAAATTATGTGTATATGTTGCCATTTGGAACTGTGTCCTTTATACAGTACATCGTGTATCTTTATGAGAATATGAATAACATTGCTTACATTGTCTCTTTTATTTACAGCAATGAACGCCTGATGTATTTCCAATGTCTTCTGTTCCCATGGACCAGTATGGATTTATTTAATGCAGTTCTAAGGACTTAGTTCTGTTTGATTTTGATACTTTTTTCTATTTGCATAATGGGGCATTTGCAGTGATAATTATACTGAATCCCTAGTTGTGTTTTTTCAGTGATGTGGTCTGATATAGTTTATTCCTAGATGTTTTTGCTTATTTCTTTTTTTTCCAGCGAGTACGATTTATGGTTTTGTAACTTGTATGCAGTGGCGTACATAGAGAAGTAAGGGCCCCATAGCAAGGATCAAACCAGGCCCCCACACAGGACAGAAGGGTGTCTGCCTAAACCCTTTTTAAATAACCCTTGGGCCATTTTCCACCGCCTCATTTGCTAAAAGTTGTTCCTTTAGAGGGTAGAGTCCTGACCAAGTTTTCACCTCCAGTGGAAGAGGAGATAATCCCAACTAAGACTGGGCCCCCTCTTGCCCTGGGCCCCATAGCAGTCGCATGGTCCGCCGCTTTGGTAGCTACGCCCCTGCTTGTATGTATTATAGGCTGTGAACAAGGTCCAGGATGGACTTAAACACTAGTTTAATCAATGCTAGAGTAACCAATAAATTAATACCCACTTCCTCAAGATGCTGAAGTGTGTGGTGGTTAGCCCTAGACAATTTTTGGTGACACATTTCCTTTAAATACAATTTTATTTGCAAAAAAATCAAATGGGAAAAAATGTAGGAATAAAACCCCCTCCACATATTTGGTATTACTTGATCCTTAATGAATTGAACTGTACAATAATCACAAAATGTATCCTGTACTACGAACGCCATTAAAATAGAAAAAAAAAAAAGAAAATGTAAAAAAAGGATACAGTGATGTAAAAACATTTCTTTTTTTTAAAACAAAAAGGGGCTTTATGCCTCATTCACACTTATGACTTTTTTGGTCAGTGATTTCCATCAGTGATTATGAGCCAAAACCAGGTGCGGCTCTAACCGCAGAACAGGTGCAGATCTTTCTCTTATACCAGGGCTGGCCAACCTGAGGCTCTCCAGCTGTTATAAAACTACAACTCCCACCATGCCCTGCTGTAGGCTGATAGCTGTAGGCAGACTGGGCATGCTGGGAGTTTTGCAACAGCTGGAGAGCCACAGGTTCGCCAGCCCTGTCTTATACCTTATGTATGTGGAGGTTCCAATCCTGGTTTTGGCTCACAATCACAGATGGAAATCACTGACCAAAACACTGACGTGTGAATGAGGCATTATTATGCAAAAGTTGTGAAACTTAAAAAAAAACAGCTGTAGATATTTGGTATCATTGTGATCATACTAGCCTAGAGAAAAAGTTATGTTAAAAAAGCTGCAAAGTCAAAGGAGGAAGTGCAGATTTTTCCTATTTACCTTAGAGTTAATACAACTTAGGGCTCGTTCACATCACCGTTATGGATTCCATTCTAACTTTCCGCTATAACATCGTTGTAACGGAAAATAACGGAATCCCCAGGACGGAAATAAAAACGGACACCTTTAAGAGGCATTCCGTTTTGATCCGTCATAATAGAAGCCTATGGGAAAGCATAACGGATCCGTCTGGTTGCCGTTATGCTGGACGGAACCAGACGGTGTCCGTTTTGATTTCCGTCCTAGGGATTCCATTATTTTCTGTTATAACGATGTTATAACAGAAAGTTAGAACGGAATCCCTAACGGTGATGTGAACGAGCCCTTAATGAGTTATGTTAGAAACTATGACTTGTCCCACAAAAACAAGTCCTCATACAGCTGCATTGACAGAAAAATAAAAAACGGGCCAAATACTAAGGGGTGAAAATAAAATTTATTAGAACCCTTTGGCCACATTAATTTTCTGGTAGGATACCAAAGGAGAACTGGAAACTTAATACGGCCCTAGAAAAAAACCTATGTGGCCCCATGATGTAGGTAGGTCCTGATTGGCAGAAGGTGGCCAACACAATGCAGCACAGAATACCACCTCAGCAGAACTAAATACCACAATGCAGCACAAAACACTTCCTTATCAGAGCCAAGTACCACAGTGCAGCTCAAAATACCTCTCCAGAAACTACTCCTCTGTGGTGGTCAGCAATAAGTGCCACATTCTGTCATCTACTCCATTTGTCTCCAAGATAGAAAGGATGGGGCTAAGGAGGTTAGATGTGACCCACAGCATCAAGTTAGCCCTGCCTTCAACATGCTGATTGGTCTTTCAGCACTACCAAACATAAGGAAGAATACAGCCTTACTATTACATCCAGTGATGTCTCATCTGATTGTAGATGTTCTCCTTCCTCATCTTCTCTATTCGACCACCTTGATGACTTCTATCAGCCATGTCTCATCACTCGTTTGCCACATGGACATCTTAGGGTCCTCACTAGAGATGAGCGAATCTATTCGCCGCTTCGTAGATTCGTATTGAATCTTGGGATTTTTCAGCTGCGAAGCGAATCCGAATATTAGGTGATTCGCTTCGCTTTTGTACGCATTCGCTAAGTAGTTTGTCCGCTAAATTATACGCTATTCTACGTATAATTTAGTTACTCTATACGCTGTCGCGTACGAATTCAATTCAGCGATGCAGACTCCTCCCTGGTAGTTCCGCCCCTTTCTCCAGCGCGGGAGGATGACGAAGCAACTCAGGAAATTAAGTTGCGCATTCGTTCGCCTCATCCCTTTTTCCCCCTTTTCAGGTTATTTGGGGAGCCCCTTGAAAGAGGGTTTTTTAAGGAACCTTTGCTGCTTTTTTTTACCTATTTGGATTACAATTTTGCCTATGTGGATTACAAATTGCGACTGAGTTTGGGACTCTGCTCCAGTTCTATGACAAGCGTCAGAAGAAAAGAGACTTAAATGTGTCCGTGAGCATACTAGGTAGGTGATATTTAAAATGTTTACATTATACATATAATAATGTATTTGCACTTTACCATATATATCTCGAATATTCGCTCTGCCTCTGAGGAGTGCACGCCGCGGCCTCTCCTCGTACGTGCCTGCGTATTACGTAATCGCTTAGACAACAGTACGCTGAGATTCGTAAGCTATTTGTACGCTCATGCGTACGTCTTCTAAGAAGTTACGTACATTTTGTAAATGAACGTTCGTTATTAGTGAGCGAATGTTCGCTAATAGCACATAATAACGTATATTTTGTACGCAAATACAACAAATCTATTCGTTGAATATACGAATTTTAGGAAAAGTTCGGCGAATGTTCGGTGAATAATTTTTTGAATGATTCGCTCATCTCTAGTCCTCACTTTCCCATCATCCTCACCATTTTCTCAACACAAACTCCCCATTCTGTTTCCCCAACAGTGTCATCCTGCTGCCACCCCAATACTGTACCCACTGTGCCCTCAATGATTCTAAATACTATACTGTAGAAAAAATAGTGTCATAAGGATAATCTCACTGAAAAATATTAGTGCTATACAAAAATAATTGTGGCAATTATAACTATAGTGCTCCTTTATAGTGCCCCCAGTAGTAATAATGCCCCTATAGTGGCTCCAGTAGTTATCTGCTCTTTCATAGTGCCTCTGCAATGCAGGCCACTGGCCTCTTCCAGTATGATGTCATTGCTACGTCACCACCTGTACCACATTATTTCATAGGCTTCAGGCTTACGGTGGGACAAAGAGTCATCAGCTACCATGAAGCAGTATTCAGGGGGAGACCTGTGGTTCACATCCCAAACCTTTCCAGCTGCTGGGAGTGTCAGATTCTTATATACCCAATCAGTAGCTGTGTGAAAGGTGTCAGTGGCTCAAGTGGTCGCCTAGACATTAACCCACTGGTATCATGATACCTTCAAGATGCTGATAGTCTGTAAAACATGTAGGGGAGTCTGAACTGTCATTATTTTAATATGGTATTATATTACCAGTCATTTGACAGTGTGGTTCTGTTTGCAGTAGAGTGGCACATATATACAGTCTGTGCGTATCATAGCAGACAATAAATATGCTGTCAGTTCAAACATAGGACAAGTGGCAAATTCTGAGCCTAGTTCAGCTATAGGATGAAATGTATGATATACTCCTATTAGAGATGAGTGAAGGGATGAAAAATTTGACCTCTTGTCCAGAGTTCGACAAGAAATTCGATTTGTTACGAATGAATTTGTCACGAATCACTATAAATCAGGTATACCTAGAACGGATTAGCTAGGATGATTTTTGGTCCACTGCACACTGATGTGCAGGGCGATTTATTACACTTGCCTGTAATATGGACGCTCAGTAACTCTACAGCTAACAGAACAGATTAGCTAAGATAATTTTACCTATCATGAATCTTGGTGCACTGCACACTGATAAATTGAAGCAGAGTCTATAGTTCAGCAGTCTCCCACGCTCTCCCTGCACTCTCCCTGCAGTATTCTTGCACCCTCCCTGGAGTTTCCTTGTACTCTCCCTGCACTCTCTGTTAACTGTTTGCTCTTTGCAGCAACACTGTTCCTAGTGAATGAGCAGCTTGTCATGTACCTCCCTAAGCTCAGCTCACAGGAAAATGCCGTTCACCGTGCAGGATCGTTTTATAGGGCTCTGCCTAGCTGTCACATCACAGGGGGATGGCTACCTGCGGATTGTCTGGCTGCACGCGATTATGGCTGATCTTGCATTCCTGAGCTTGTCTCCTCTACACTTACTTTCACTTTCTAACACATGCAGCCACCATTTTAGGAAAACTGATTTGTTCCCGAAGCGCAAGGAAATTCGGATTCATTTAGAATCAAAGTGTTCCTAAACTTTAAACCGAATTCCACTTCAGATGTTTCTCTGTGCTCAACAGTAATCCGTATAGAGCTAGCCAAACGTAGCAAAGTTACAATCTTAAAAAAAAAAAACATAAAGCACAGAGACTAGGCAGTGCAAGAGCAAAGCAAAGGAATGTAGCAGGGCTGTATTACAAGAGAAACAACACTGCTGGTGCTGTAATCTGGTTTTAAAAGGCCTATAGTGTTGCGGGAATAATAGCTCAGCACTGTGCAGACATATTGACCCCTTTCGGGAATTTTCACAGTGTGCAATTATAATTAAATAATGAGGAGATTTATAGGACAAATGTACATAACTACTAACCTTATAGACAATAATAATTCCTCATTTATGAAATATAAATATTGATATATAATTGCATGTGTACACACTGTGAGATATGTAATAACAATAGAGACATATCACTGAAATTAACAGCAGTGTATTGGCATACAGTAATAACCATTAACACACAGACCTGACTGGGAGCCAAGGCTTTAATTTATTCCCATTATGTACAATATACATTTTCCTTTTTATTTTAAATGATCTAATAAATTATGTAGTTTTAAGAAATATTATTCTACGCCAAATAGTGGTTAGAAGATGCTTTATCCTTTTGAAATGTACTTTGGGATTGACTTCAGAATAAGGTGCTCCATCTGTGTCTTAAATAGTCGCTTGACCCCATTAAGGGGCACTTCTTTTAAAAAAATGTGAATAGAACTTTTTATGTTTACCCTTCCTTCTAAAATGTAAGCCGCGAGAACAGATTTAAACTAGAAAACAGCTTTCCAAAATTCTGCAGGGGAAAATAATTATTATAATAATTATATTAAAATATTACAAATTCCATTTTTGCTCAGCCAACCGCTTTCAGTAAAGATCAGGTGATTCTTAGTTACTGGAAATATATGTAAAGCTGATTATTCACGTAATGGCATTTTACTTCTAATATACTGAAGGCATTGCTTTTATCTGGAAAAGCTGCTTTCTGGAAAAAACGGCATTCTACTTTCTTTCAAGCCTATATTACAAAGAACTTCTAAGCTTTGAATATAGTTTTTGTAGAACTTCTAAGCTTTGAATATAGTTTTTGTATATTATTTCAATACATGAAAATATATTTCGTTCTCACATGAAGAGGCTCCACATAATGTATAATATGTATAAAATACACACACTGATCCTGATCGACCACATGCTTGTTAAACTGTAAGGTGTGTAACTATAGAGCCACATTGTATTATATTGCCCTTAGGAGACATTTATGGCATATTCACAGTATATGCTATAAAGGGTTCCACTTCTAAAGCCTACTGGGAGAATAGAGGTCTTATATCCTGCTCAGATACACAGGGACTTAACTCCTTCCTGACTGCCCACTAGATATATACGTTCTATCTGTACATACCCCATGCAGATAACTCGTATATAAAAGTTCAGGCAACGCTTTAATCCCAGCACCGATCAGCGCTGGGATTAAAGCTCCTGCCTTCTGCCTTCTCCCGTGCCAGGAGGACAGCACTGCATGAGCGCGGGGGGGGGGAGATCAGGAAGAGGCAGAGCCGCTTCCTCTGTTAGTCTCACTGGTCAGGTGACCGCCGGGGGTGTCTGGGGCAGGAGCAGAGCTGCAAGGTCTAAGAAGACCCTGATCAGCTCTGTCTGTGTGTCATGCCCCCACAGGGGGCTGTTTTCCACTGTAACTGGGGCTCCTGTGGATTTTAATGACCTCTTATCTTTTAATGACCTGCTGGGGCACATATATATGTGCCAAAAATAAACTAAAATACAAGTAAAAAAATAATAATAATAAAAAATACAATACAAATAAAAAATGTAAAAATGCAGAAACCGTCACCATAGTCTCCCTGTTCGCTCAAAACTTAAAAAATATACATATTATATGAAAACGATCGTCCCAAAATAGGGAACCCATTGCAATAATGAAATTTTGTGTTTTAATATTTAAGAAATAAAATGCTATAATTTAAAAAAAAACTTTTCAATAAAAGCCATTTTCCTCCAAATTAAACCTAAAAAAAGGGGGAAAAAATCCCTAAAAGAACATTCTAATCAAAAGTCCTAAGTGTCAAGTAAAAAAAATAAAATAATTAAAAATAAATAAATAAAAAATCGCAAAACTTATTTTGGAAGTCAAACAAATAAAAAAGCTAGGGTCACTAAACTAACGTGCATAAATTCACAAAAAGTTGCCTGGATTTTCAGGCCTTTTTTTGGGCCTGGTCACTAAAGGGTTAAAGAGCACCAAAGAGAATACCAGTCATGGTTTGTAGTAAGCATAACTCCGGAACAGGTTTGTTTTCATTGTTAAATATTGTTGATAAACAGAATCCCCCATTACATTGTCAGGTACATAGTGGCCTCCATTACAGTGCACCATTAGTACCCCCAAAACCCCCCCTTGTGTTGTGCTGTTCTTCTCTCTGGAGTAAGGCTAGGGCTACATGGCGACATGTGTCGCGCGACAATAAGTCACGCGACACATAGTGCACAACTACACGACGACAGTTGTCGCGCGACATTGATGTCGCACCAAAGTCGCGCGACAATTTTTATAATGGAAGTCTATGGTGTCGCACTGCGACATGCGACATGCTGCGACTGCAACGCGCCAGTCGCAGAAAAATCCATCCAAGATGGATTTTTTGCGACTGTCGTGTCGCAGTCGCAGCATGTCGCATGTCGCATTGCGACACCATAGACTTCCATTATAAAAATTGTCGCGCGACTTTGGTGCGACAAGAAGTCGCGGGACAACTGTCGTCGTGTAGCCCTAGCCTAAAAAATATATGTAAGCAGCTACAATGGACACATTTCTTAATCATTGAATTGAGGTGTTTCATTCAATTCCATTGCCACAGGTGTATAAAATCCAGCCCTTAGCAATGCAGTCTGCCTTTACAACCATTTGTGAAAGAATGGCTTGTTCTGAAGAGCTCACTGAATTGAGCATGGTATTGTAACAGGATGCGAGCATTGCAACAAGTCAGTTCATAAAATGTCTTCCCTCCTAGATATTCCACATTCAATTCTGAGTGGTTTTATTGCGAAGTCGAGGTGTTTAGGAACTACAGCAACTCAGCTACAAAGTAAAATACCACATAAACATACAGAGCTTTGAGCATTAAAGTAATCAATGCTCTGCTCAGTCAATAATAATAAAATCCTAATTTCCTAGCTTTAACATAAGCACAAAAACCTTGCGTCAGGAGCTTTATGGCATGGGTTTCCATGGCCAAGCAGCTGCATGCACAACTTACATCACCAAGTATCAGATGGATTGGTGTAAAGCACGCCGCCACTGGACTCTGGAGCAGTGGAAACGTGTCTGTGGCATAATGAATTATGCTTCTCTATCTGGCAGTCTAATGGACGAGTCTGCATTTGGCAAATGGCAGGAGAACACTACCTGATTGACTGCATTGTACTGTACTAACTGTAAGGTTTTGTGGAAAGATAATGCTATGGGGATGTTTTTCAGAGGTTGGCCTAGGCCTCTTAGTCCCAACGAAGGGAAATCTTAATGTTTTGGCATACCAAGACATTTTGTGTTAAATCTCTTTTTATTCAGTGATATTCTGCAAACCATATATTATATAATACAAAGAAAACATTTTCTTACAATAAACAGCACAATTGCTTAGAGGCTTAAAAACGATCCATAACATGTTGTTCTAATACTAACTAGCTATCAACTACTGCTTCTGGATGTCTACCTCTACCATTATACCATTTCTTCCTATTTAAACACATATTGGGAGAATTTGTTAAGAGCCAGTTATACATAAAAGAACGTCTTTAGAATGAGCAGACTGTTTCAGTAAGTGTGATTCCAGCCAGGTATCCTGACGTATGGATGGCAGTTTCTTATGAGCAGCTTTGCAGACAGAGTCAAAGTCGTGTTGCTATAAAAAGTTAGAAAGGTGAATTTTGATCTTTTGTAATAAAATGTCTGAAGTTGGGAAAGTATCTGTATAAAATGCGTCCACAACTGTAATATTAGAGACTTGTTCCCAGAAGTCTGAGGGAGCTCTTGTGTCTGGATTAACATACATCAGCAGAAGGCTCAAAGGCATTGCAGGTGAGGGGGTAGAGAGCAGAGCTGTTTTTTGTTGGGCTTTTGCCACACATCAGTATTACCCTAAGGACTCATGCACACGACCATATGTATTTTGTGGTCCACAAAAAAAAAAATCGGATGACGTCCATGTGCATTCCGTTTTTTGCGGAACGGAACAGCTGGCCCCTGTGGACAATTATAGGACATGTACTATTTTTTTTTGCGGAACGGACATGCGGACATACGGAAACAGAATGCACACGGAGTAACTTCCATTTTTTTAGCAGACCCATTGAAATTAATGGTTCTGCATATGGTCCGCATAAAAAGTAACTGGCGCGGAAAGAAAATACGTTCATTTGCATGTGCCCTTAAGCAAGATATGAGGGTGGTATCATGAAGAATTAGAGAGGCCTCACTAAATACATCGGCCTGCCAGGGTAAAGAGGTGGTTTTCGATGTTCGCATATAAATTAGAGGGTGGATTCATCCTAAGACATTTTGGACAACCATATACTTGGGGAAGACCCTTTTCTATTTCAACATGACTGTGTCCCAGTGCACAAAGCAAGGCCCATAAAGGCATGGTTGAGTGAGTTTGGTGTGGAAAAAGTGGACTGCATGGTTACAATTTCCTGCTGGAAGGGCCACTCTCCAGTAATATCTATGAGAGTTAGGCCCCATTCACACGACCGTATGTTCATTTCCGTATCTTATCCGCATTTTTGCGGATAAGATGCGGAACCATACGGACCCATTCATTTTTCCATAGGAGAAAAAAAAATGCGGAATGCACACCGTGTGCATTCCGCATCCGTATATTACGGAAGTTCCCCCGCAAAAAAAAGGAAACATGTCCTATACTTGGCCGCAAAACACGTCTGTAGCCCCATTAAAGTCAATGGGTCCGCAAAAATGCGGAACACTACGGAAGACATTGGAATACATACGGTCGTGTGAATGGGGCCTTATGTATGTATTCCATGTCCGTATAAAAACAGAACGGAAGACATACGCCCCATTCACACGACCGTATGTATTCCGTGTCCGTATAAAAACGGAACGGAAGACATATGGAATTTCTTCTGTAGTGTTCTGCATTTTTGCGGACCCATTGACTTTAATGGGGCTACGGACGTGTTTTGCGGCCAAGTATAGGACATGTTTCCTTTTTTTGCGGGGGAACTTCCGTAATATACGGATGCGGAATGCACACAGTGTGCATTCCGCATTTTTTTTTCTCCTATTGAAAATTGTATGGGTCCGTATGGTTCCGCATCTTATCCGCAAAAATGCGTATAAGATACGAAAATGAACATACGGTCGTGTGAATGGGGCCTTATGGTGCATAACCACATGCTCAGCTGTACTGTAAATGCCACAGGGACAACACATGCCCAACCATCTCTCTAGCTGACTTCTTTGGATCACAGGGTGTTGCCAGTGTCCAGACTGTTAACAATAAGACACTTATGACATATCATATAGATATAGCAAAAATGGGAGAAATTTCAATTTCAAATACAATTGAGAAAATTTAGGTAATCATTTTGCTTATGTCCACTATAGTTACAAATTAATGTTTTATTAGAAACACCCAAAAAACTAAATCATATCATTAATGCAGTAACATTAGTAAATAATTCTGTGCAGGGACTGTACTGAAACTAGATCCATCAATAATTAATATAACGTGTCTTCCACGCTCCACCTACGAATGTTTGCAATTATTTTTTAAATGAATACCCAGATGCCATTGCATGTCCTAAAGATAATGATGCTTCTTCTGAGGCTTGGGGAATAAGAGTGTTTTGATGTGCAGCTCCTAGCTTTCCTTGTACATGGTATATTCTTCAAACAACCACAAAAGCCAAGCACATGTTTCTGAAAGATAAGTTCATCACAGCACCGCTAACATCATTTACTGCACAGAGACTTCCTGAAGCCAAACATACCACAATAATATTCAAAGCTTTGAAGTTGATTGCTACAAGAAAATGTCATTTCTGTATTCTCATGTGTATTTCACTAATAATTATAAAAGTTTCCATATCTATCTATCTATCTATCTATCAAATTTCTATGTGGTCTTGCCACTATCCAATATGGCCATAATAGTATCTGAGTGCATGCACCCGTAACTCATGCGGGTCCCACTTTGTACTCTATCTGTCTGCTTCCAATGATGGTTACTGAACATGCAGTTAGGCTTTCTGAATCACGCTTTCCACATGGCGTTTTTGTGTTTGTCTTCCTTATCTTTATTAGATGGTGAGTTGTTCAGCAGTGTTCCTTACCCCCTAATATGATAATATGCACATCTTTATTATATTTTTATTTAATATTTCTGCACGTTTTTATTTATATTTGAGCAAATCATGTCACTTTGATATGTTTTATATATGTTGTGAATTGCACATGAGCCTTTTATCTATCTAATGTTGTTTTACACTGTTCAATTATTAGTTATTGTTTGAGCAATCACTGTGCACCCTTATGTATTTATATCTACACTTGCCATTGTTATGTTATCACACTTGAGAAAGGTCCTATGATAGGACTGAAACGTTGTGTTTTTTTGAACATGGGTTAATAAATCTCCTTTTTCCCACCAACTCTTACTGGAGTGCTGCGGAAATTCTTTGTGGATATCTATATATCAGTTCTATATCTATCTATCTATCTATCTATCTATCTATCTATCTATCTATCTTTAAATATATCTAAAACTATTTTATTGTTAATTGATATGTTTTTTGGGATTAATTATTTAATAACGCACCAAGGCATATTAAAAGTTGTTTTTGTTTATTTGATAAATAGTAATTTATTAGAAATACTAAATGAATTGTGAAGTGTAAGATCTTTTATTTTTACCACTGACTACTTTTGGCACAAATGCACATGACTGTATTTTGGCTTCATACAACTACCAACTTTATGAAGATAAAATTATGGGTTATTCAAAAATGTAATGAGTAGGATTCCAGAATTCTTTTTGATTTCAGAGCAGATGTTGACCAGATATACATTGATATGTCTACCAAACATTGCAAATACGCCAATTATTAAAAACCAGGCCAGGTTTACACAGGGCACTTTGGTTAAAGGGACTCTGCAGGATGGAAAAAGCATAGTCTATTACGCTTTTGTGTCTTTTTTTCCACAACATATATGTTAAACTTGGCCCAAATATTTGTGAACAGAACCTAACTCATTAAGGAAAAGACAGTAAAAGAAAATATACACACTGGAGGAGATTTATCAAACTGGTGTAAAGTAGAACTGGCTTAGTTGCTCATAGCAACCAATCAGCTTCCAGCTTTCATTTTTCAAACACCAGTTTGATAAATCTCCCCCACTGAGTTGAAACGCAATTTATATGTCAACTCCATCAAGAAACACTGCTTAAATATATTTATAGAGTAGCACAATACATGGCAATGATAAAATAGTACTAACTAGAGTGTTATATACTGTAACTCTCTCTATTGTGTCTGAACAGCCTTCGTCCAGGTTAGTACCTGATTTACACATTAGGAGCTTTGGGCACAATATGCCTGGCAGCTTACAACCATCCTAATATCCATGGTTTAATGGCTTTTAGTTTTTTAGACTATGTTGAATGTATTTCCTGGACTGTGTTAGACTATTTATGGTGATAGCTGCAAACAACGGACATAGCTAGAAGGGCACCAACGTCAAGCCAAGAGGTGTAGTATGTGGTGCTAGTAGGCTGTGATGGTAACAGTCCATGTCCATCACTGCTCTTCTCCTGCTGGTGGGCACTGCTACTACCTTGCTTAT
Organism: Rhinella marina; assembly: GCA_900303285.1. Classification (NCBI taxonomy): domain Eukaryota; kingdom Metazoa; phylum Chordata; class Amphibia; order Anura; family Bufonidae; genus Rhinella; species Rhinella marina. Next base: position 1,205 of record ONZH01001228.1, on the reverse strand, counting down.
TCTAGTCCAGCTGATGTCCTTCTCTCCGTTCACAGTAGTCCCAGTCACCTGAGTAACACTTGTGCACCCTAATCTTCCCCAGCCAGTGGCTGGCTACCCTGGGGAAGATGCCTGAGCAATAGGTTCTAGTATGCTAGTTTCCTGTAAGCATGCCATTTGGTTGTTGCCTGTCCTGTGTACCAACTTCCGCCTGACTTCTGTAATTGAACCTAACCTTGAACTTCTAGAACTGACTTAACCCATGCCTGATCTTTGGTACTGACCCTAAGCCACCCGCCATGACCTTGGACTGTTTATCGTCTTACATGTACTCTACCTGCTCTGACCATGGCCTGTCCCTGACTATGGTTTTCCTGATTCCTTAGTCCCCCTGAAGAAGAGTCCAGACCACTTTACAAAGGGTTAAAGGGTGAAGACCCAGGAGACTACTCAGATAACGCTATTAGGAGTAGACTCAAGTCAAATCTGTTCCATGATAGGCCTGGGAATCATGGTCCATGTGTCGGCCACATCTCCCGAGCTGACTGAGGCTCACCTGACCCGAACTGAATGTATCAGGGTTATTTATGATACAGTCAGTTCATTTCTGATTGCAAGGCTATTGCAGTGTACTCACATGTATCATAAATTACTATTATACAGTCAGTTCGGGACAGTGGAGCCACAACCACCCAGGAGATGCAGTCGACACACAAACTATGTTTCCAAAGCCAATCAAGGTCTTGTAAATAAGCCCATAAATTATGTTTTTGATTAGCTTCACTAGGGTGACAACTTGCATTGCTATTGCAGCTTAACACGGCTATGGTCAATAGTCTTTCAGAAAAGTGTACAATCAATATACGGTAGAATAGGCATCATATTGGCTTCCAAACACAAAAGCCCACTGCATAGTAACAGTGCAGGGCAGGAGAAAAGATATAAGTAAGGAGATTAATACATCCATTATGATTGCAAAACTGCAACAGGTTTTAGCCCAAATACCCATATCATTTTATTTGAGTTCTACAGGAAAGACCATAGAACCAAAATAATTGTCTTTTCTCTCTTGGGGCAGGGATTTAGTTTCAAGGGCGTACATATGAATACTTTGCACTAGGGATTACCAAATCTATTCTAATGAAGCGAATCATCACATTAGCAAGAGTTCTTCACCTGTGTGGGGCTGTCCCCCAAAGGTGAAGAAGTGCCTACCTGTCGTTGAT
>ONZH01001227.1:0-19621 GCA_900303285.1 Rhinella marina | reverse complement strand
CAGGGGTCCTCATGATGGGAGTATGGGATTAACACCAATTACATTAATATCTGAGTAATTGGAAGTTATTAAGACTAGGTGTCCCATAGGAAGGTGACCAGGTATGGGATTAACACCAATTACATATTAATATCTGAGTAATTGGAAGTTATTCAGACTGTGTGTCCCATAGATGTAGTATTAATACCATTTTTATATTTAAGAAGAAATTGGAAGTTATTAGGACTAAGTGTCCCTACGAATAGTCACCAGAGAATTGTGGGAGCGATAGTGGTAGTTATTGCTTGAACTGCATGTTACTGTTATCTTCTTTGATTGAAGTTACAGGAGCAATACTAATCAGTTATTGCTTGAACTTAGTGTTACCACAAGAATGGGCAATTCAAATGTCAAGGGATATAAAGAGGAGATGTTAACAGCTGCTCAGTTAATGAAAGAGAGGGGAAGTTTCAGTAAGGAAGTTGAAGACGTTCATGTGTTCATTAGGTATGCCAGAGAAGGGTAGATTAAATGAGGGATTATGAATAGTGTATTGAAGGAACAGAGAAGTTGGTTGGAAGGAGAATTATAGGCTGGTGCAAGTTGAAATATGGTTTATGGAAGTGACTGATAGAAAGTTGAAGTAAGTTGAGAAAAATGGGCAATATTTCTATTGCAAAATGTAGGATCTGGCTTTAAAAGAGAACAATGAAGAAAAATAAACCCATGTGGCACCCATCCCCCTTCTGTCTCAATTTCTGTTACAACCCCTTTTGTGTCTTCTGCAACTTGTAGTTCTACAATAACCCCTCCTGTCCTCTGGAATGTGCTCCAAAAGGAACACCTCCCATCGTGTGTGGTGTTTCTTCTTCTCCCCCTTCACGTACTCCTGAAGTGATAGCCCCCTCCTCAGGAATTCAATCCCACCCATATGGTGGTGGTCAGGGGGGAGGGTGGGGGCTGGTTATGCATCTGTAGACACAACAATTTAGTAACACATGTATTATCTGTAAACTGTCTGCTAATAACTTTTCTAAATTGAATGTCCCACCAGTTAAAAATTTGCCTACAGTGATTGCGCCTATGATGCTAATTGGAAGTGTCCTTGGTCCCCTAGTGAAATGTTTGTCATGATGCGTAGAATTCCCAATCAGAGGACTTACCTATGCTGTTCTGTAGGGAGTTAGCTTAAAATACGGAAAGCTTTCTCTTGTTGTTGATGAGATTTGGAAGGTTTAGTCCAAGGTAAAGCTGGTGAATTCTCTCTCAAGTTATAGTTTCAACAGTGGAATCTCACTTGGTCTGAGAGGAAGCATCTAGGTGATCAATCAGTCACATTGTTTGATATGCATCAGGACAGAGCAGAGCATTGGTCCCCTGCAAAAATGCTCAAGTCTCCCATTGACTTCAATGGGGTTCGTTATTCGAAACGAGCACCCGAGCATCGGGAAAAGTTCGACTCGAATAACAAGCACCCGAGCATTTTAGTGCTCGCTCATCTCTAATTAGGTGGTATTCAATGCTAAGGGTCCAAATTACAGCTGATCTGTCCTTTGGAACGAAAGAACCCTATGAATTCCTTCTTTGTGTGGCTATCCCTTTCATTTCTGACATACTGAGCAAAACGGAAGCTTTAGTTCAGCTGGTAGCTATATCCTGTGACATAGAGTTGGAACCCAGCCAAGCCCTGACGAGGGTATTGGAGTTTTTCATGAGTTGTGACCAGGGGTCCTCATGATGGGAGTATGGGATTAACACCAATTACATTAATATCTGAGTAATTGGAAGTTATTAAGACTAGGTGTCCCCATAGGAAGGTGACCAGGTATGGGATTAACACCAATTACATATTAATATCTGAGTAATTGGAAGTTATTCAGACTGTGTGTCCCATAGATGTAGTATTAATACCATTTTTATATTTAAGAAGAAATTGGAAGTTATTAGGACTAAGTGTCCCTACGAATAGTCACCAGAGAATTGTGGGAGCGATAGTGGTAGTTATTGCTTGAACTGCATGTTACTGTTATCTTCTTTGATTGAAGTTACAGGAGCAATACTAATCAGTTATTGCTTGAACTTAGTGTTACCACAAGAATGGGCAATTCAAATGTCAAGGGATATAAAGAGGAGATGTTAACAGCTGCTCAGTTAATGATAGAGAGGGGAAGTTTCAGTAAGGAAGTTGAAGACGTTCATGTGTTCATTAGGTATGCCAGAGAAGGGTAGATTAAATGAGGGATTATGAATAGTGTATTGAAGGAACAGAGAAGTTGGTTGGAAGGAGAATTATAGGCTGGTGCAAGTTGAAATATGGTTTATGGAAGTGACTGATAGAAAGTTGAAGTAAGTTGAGAAAAATGGGCAATATTTCTATTGCAAAATGTAGGATCTGGCTTTAAAAGAGAACAATGAAGAAAAATAAACCCATGTGGCACCCATCCCCCTTCTGTCTCAATTTCTGTTACAACCCCTTTTGTGTCTTCTGCAACTTGTAGTTCTACAATAACCCCTCCTGTCCTCTGGAATGTGCTCCAAAAGGAACACCTCCCATCGTGTGTGGTGTTTCTTCTTCTCCCCTTTCACGTACTCCTGAAGTGATAGCCCCCTCCTCAGGAATTCAATCCCACCCATATGGTGGTGGTCAGGGGGGAGGGTGGGGGCTGGTAATGCATCTGTAGACACAACAATTTAGTAACACATGTATTATCTGTAAACTGTCTGCTAATAACTTTTCTAAATTGAATGTCCCACCAGTTAAAAATTTGCCTACAGTGATTGCGCCTATGATGCTAATTGGAAGTGTCCTTGGTCCCCTAGTGAAATGTTTGTCATGATGCGTAGAATTCCCAATCAGAGGACTTACCTATGCTGTTCTGTAGGGAGTTAGCTTAAAATACGGAAAGCTTTCTCTTGTTGTTTATGAGATTTGGAAGGTTTAGTCCAAGGAAAAGCTGGTGAATTAACTCTCTCAAGTTATAGTTTCAACAGTGGAATCTCACTTGGTCTGAGAGGAAGCATCTAGGTGATCAATCAGTCACATTGTTTGATATGCATCAGGACAGAGCAGAGAGCATGGAGAAAGTTTCCAATAGACTCCAGCAAAGATGGGTAGATTTGGGTTTTGAATAGACCTCAGACATGCATGAGAAAAGAAAATCTTAACTGCTGCCTTTGTGGATGGTCTTGAGAGGATCATCTGGGAAAGCTGGGTATTGGCTAGGCCTGAGTGAAGATCATTTATTCCGAGTTCCACAAAGGAGAGTGCAGAAACTGAATTGAACAAAAGGCCTAGGACCGGTGTGGCTGCTCATCAGTACTCCCCACAAGATGGGGGAAGGAAAACTTTGTAGTTACCTGCCCATTTCCTCGCCAATGAGTAATAATATGAGTCACCTCCTTTCTGATTTTAAAAATTCACATGACTGTCTCCAATTAATAATCAAATTTTGAGTTTCTTACAGATGGATCAGTTCGGACAGGATATGCTGTTCCTACCCAAATGTTGTCAAGTCAAAACCACTCCCTCCAGCAATGTCAGTGCAGGAGGCAGAGCTGAAGGAGCTCACTGAGGTTTGTAAGATGGCTGAGGGTAAGCAGGTGTGCCTTCAGTATCACTCATTATTATGGTCTAATCTGGTGGAGCAGAGATTTTGTTTGATCCATGGGTAAGCCCATCAATAATGAATACTGAGTGTATGAAAGATGTTTGATGCCCTGATGCTACCTGAGGAGGTAAAGGCTAAACTATTAGCTGAAGCCTACAGTAAGGCTCCATTCACACGTCCTGTTTTTCTTTCCTGATTCGATCCTGATTTTTTCAGGACCCATTAAAATGAATGGATCCAGATCAGGATCAGGAAAGAAAAACAGGACGTGTGAATGGAGCCTAAGAGGAAGTCTGTGTGATACAGGATGGTTTGGGGCCAGTAGACTTCCAAAAAGGTTTGAGTCTTTTCAGATAAAGGCTACAGAGGCTGAAGACAAACTTCAAAGGAAAAGGAAGAAGTGATGATTGAGAATGGACTCTGGAAGGGTTGGTAAGAAATTCTTCCTTCAGTGGGCACTCTACCTAAAGAGGATGGATTTATAACATGGGCAAATCAAGAGAGAGAAGGTGTGACTGAGTTCTGTGGTGGATGGCTCCTGGGTTTAACAATTCTGCCACTAAGTGAATGCTGTAATAATGATGGGAGAACTATGGGAGTTCCAGGAAGGCATATGCTCAGGTCATCTTACTCATTTCAGAGACTGCAAATTGACTACATTCAGTTAACAAAGGTAGAACAATGTGAAAATGTCCTTTGTATTGATCTCTTTCCAGGATATTTGGAGACCTGGCCTGTAGAAAAGGCTACAGCTAAAGATACTGACTAAGGAGAGAATACCTACTCCTGGGGCTCTTTTTCATCTAACCGGAAGATAGTTCTAAGTCCTTAGGAAATACTCTTTGAGAATGTCCCTAGGTTAGATCTCTATTTCCCCAATAGCTCCAGATGCAGCATAGTAGTGTTTCAAAGTATGTTATCTGTCTCACAAACAGACTGTCTAACGTGTGTGTCCAAGTTTTAGTTTGTGTTCCAGATCCAGACTGCATAAGAGACAACTCAATCTTTACAACCAGGAGATTGGGTAGAGGTGAAACAAAAGGCGTATGGAAAGTCCTAGAGTCACGGTTTGAGGATCTACATCAAGTCCTGTAAACCACTGCGACAGATGTCCAATTGGAATGGATCCACGCGTCACATAGCAATCAAGTGCCAGGACTACAGGGGCCATAATGCTTTGTCTTATTGTTTGGTTTATATGGTACAACAGGGAAAACAGATCAAATTCCAACTGTAATATTTTATCAAGATGAGTCAGAACTGCCAAGTTTGACTTTTGCAGTGTAGTGGACTGTAACACAGATGGTACATAGGACACTTGGCTTTGGTCAGATAAGTACATCTGTGTGACAGGAACTGACCCAGTCTATGGTAATTATGCAGTGTTTAGAGATGATCATACCAACTGTGGACATTGGAGATAAGCAGGACGGAACACTAGTCCTAAATATTGGGAATATAAACCAGTGGAAGCTGTAGAGTCAGTAAGGATAAGAATTGTTGCAAAGGATGACTATCCTGAAGGGAATACCACCAAGCGATTGAAAACATAATGAGTGCAATCCTTGGTTCCTGTCTATTAGAAATCCTACAGGATTTGGTAATATATGTTTTAGGAGCATGAGTAAGTGGCAAAGACCCCCTAGGCAAATTTAGAATATCGGTAAGGGAAAAACCTCTCAGTCCAATTGCATCTGTGGCTCCTACATCCTTACCTATAATTGTCATTAAATATTTGGCCAATTTAGAGAAATGAAGACAACCTGGCCTTAGAGACAGGATTTTATACAGGAAAGCTATTGGTGTTTACCCTCCAGGATATGGTTCTTATATAATCCATCTAAATGAGACAGATAGTGACTCTGATAGATGGTTTATCAGCCAAGAATATCAACATGCAGATATCTGGTGGTTGTGTGAAGATCTGAAACTCCAACCAAGGACGCAAATACAATGGAATGGCCAATGTACCCTGATCAAGTACTGATGCCATTTGTTCTATTTTCACATTCTGAGTTAGCAACACAATGTCTAACCATGATTAAGATGGTTTTGTCATACATCCTTTGACTCTGAAGTACACATTAATGTCATAGGAGTCCCTAGAACAGTTTCTGACGAATTTTTAAAGCTAGAAGTCAGGTAGCTATGGGATTTGAGTCAATAATTCCCATGATTAGGAATAAATAAAATGTAGATTGGATTAACATCTCTATTATCATCAACAGAGATTCGTGAATTACACCAGTGACGCTGTGAAGGGAACAGAGGAACAACTGAGCTCTTCTTCGATGATGACTCTGCAGAACCAACTGGTCCTCGACAGCAGAAAAAGGAGGGGTCTACAAGATATTTAGAAGTTCCAGCTGTACCTACATTCCGAGTAACACCTAATGGAAGTATCATTAAGGATCTGAAGGGACTGACGACTATCCAATGAACTGGCCAAAAATTAAAATTGTTTTTAAAATGTTTAATATGTCTATGCCCACACCATGCATATGTGCTTGTAAGAATGATTACAACTGTATGAAGAATGCAATTCCATCCTGAAGTAAATAAAAACCTTGTTGATGGTTGCGGAGTAAATAGGACAAGGTGAAGGCAAACCCAAAAGGGAGTTGGGGGGACCTGGTGAAGGAATAAGGAAAGTCAAGCTCTTCGCTGTTTAGGGCGTTGGGAGAGTACCTCACTTTGCCTGTTCACCTTGAGTCTATTGTGAGAGATAGGTTTTTATATATATTGCGTAAAACCTGTACTAGTCGTTTGTGACCACTAGATGGCAGCTAATTAGCAATGTGAGTCATGTGAACACTTTTTTTGTTTTAAGGTTTCAAGATAGCTGTAGGGGGAAGGTTGAAATGTTAATTTGCCTCTTTCAAATTTACCAATGAACTCAGTGTTGAAGTTGCTGAACTACACCCCTTGTCTCAAAGAACCAATCACTCTGTTTAAGTAACACCCCTTTTGTCTATGTCATACCTAGTATTTAAGTGACTGTCTCTTTAATAAACTGGCTCTTGCATGGGGGATGTGAAGTATTTTCCATTAAACCAACTTGTGTGTGTTTGGTATCATTGTGAAAGCTGTATGGAGCGCATACTAATACTTCCAATCGATTTGGCACCACACAAAGAAGAAGAGTATCGCTGGAAGTGCGATAACAGGACAGTACACTGCTACAGATGGATCTGGATAGACTGGAGGCTTGGGTAGAGAAGTGGCAGATGAGGTTTAACACTGACAAATGTAAGGTTATGCATATGGGAAGGAATAATGCAAGTCACCAGTACATACTAAATGGTAAAATATTGAGTAACTCTGACCTAGGAATTTTAGTGAACAGCAAACTAAGCTGTAGAAACCAGTGTCAGACAACTGCTGCCAAGGCCAGTAAGATAATGGGTTGCATCAAAAGAGGCATAGATGCCCGTGATGAGAACATAGTCCTGCCACTTTACAAATCACTAGTCAGACCACACATGGAGGACTGTGTACAGTTCTGCGCTCCTGTGAACAAGAGTAGGTAAACTGCTAGGCGTTACAAAGATTCCTTTGAGCCAATATAGCAGAATAAAAAATAGTTTGAACTAGCGCCAAAAACTAAGTCCCTTAGATTACACTTATTCTCGATATATAAGTCTCAAAATCCAATTACAACTAAAAATTAAACATTATTCATATTCCTTTAAAAACAATGTGCTGGAATAAATTCATATTCTCAAACATAGTTTGTGGTAACTTACTTCACCGAGGAGGGGCCTGAAGGATAAAGCACAAGACACCAACAGGTCCACCTCCCCCGCCGAGATCGTTTGTAGTTGTCGGATAATGATGTCAGCCACTTTCTACAGCTTCTTTATCAAAAATCCTTTAGTTAGTGTAGCTCAATGCGTTTCAGGAGCATAAAAAGGTACAAACATAAAAACATGAAAACCAGACATGTATAAAACTTACTGGTCCCTGTGCCTTTAAATAATGTTTTTTTTCCTGCCAAAAATAACTCAGGAAGTGTGGTTGTAGGAAGTGCGTTCCAGGCTGGAACGCAAAGCACTTCCTGTTCCTGTTACCCATATATAAGTAATAGTTTTAATTTATCTTTTAAATGACTAGCTAATAAATTAAAAATGCATAGGTGGTAGTGGGAGAGCTAAGGAATGGACTTTAAAATCCATCCTAAGCTTGTAGTCTAATTTCCCTTCTTAGGTGGCCAAAACGGGGGTGGAACGCACATGCAGATTTCATATGAAGGATCTATCCCTTTTGCGAGTCACCCCTATTGAATGGGTCCCTAGTTCCCTCCAACAATTGAGCCGAAAGGAGATGTTCTGGATATTCAGATTGAACACGCTATCTCTGTTCGGTCTCAATGAAGCCCTGGAGTATAACAACTATTAAAAAATAAATATAAAAAATAAACAAAAATGTCGGTGACCCATTTTCCAGTGCACCCCAACACTCTATAGTTTCTTACGTACATACCACATGAATGTGTTTCTTTATAAGCCACTTTGTTCATATTTACATTTTTTAAAGTCATAATATACCTAAATATATATATTTTTTTTTGCATAGGCCACTTTGTCACTCTTCCACTTAATGTCATAGGGTCCTTAATACATATATATTTTTCTAAGTTCTTTATTATTTTTATTTGCATAATTATATTAATTTTTGTCCCTTTTTTTTGTTATAGTGCCCATAATCTTTCACAACAATTTTATAATAATTTTTTTATAATTTTTCAAATTTTTTATAATAATTTTTTTAATCATTTTATTAATTTTTCTAAATTTCCTCCCCCCCATTCCATGAGTCACACATTAATGTATATGTACATACACCACCAATTAATTTATTTGATTACGCTTTTTTAACTGTCCTATATTTATACTTTATATGCCCAGATGATTCATACCACATTCACTCATGAATTTAATATATTTAATAAGATTGATTGTCTATTAATATTTTGAAAATTCCATCATTTTAGAATCTAGGATTTTACTACCCACATTTATTTTATGACATTCATAGAAATAATAATATTTTGGTCCACAACATTTATATTACACAGTCCAATATAATTAGAACGCATATTGCGTTCCTGAGTCCCTCCTGCTATTAGAACCCTAAGCACACTTTAATGGATGATACAGCACGAAGTTCCGGAGTCCCGCTCGGCAGCCAAGAAGAAAGTGGCGGTCCTTCAGAACTCCACAGTGGAACGCATGTGCGTTCCACCCCCGTTTCGGCCACCTAAGAAGGGAAATTAGACTACAAGCTTAGGATGGATTTTGAAGTCCATTCCTGAGCTCTCCCACTACCACCAATGCATTTTTTTATTATTAGCTAGTCATTTAAAAGATAAATTAAAACCATTATTTATATATGGGTAACAGAAACAGGAAGTGCTTTGCGTTCCAGCCTGGAACGCACTTCCTACAACCACACTTCCTGAGTTATTTTTGGCAGGAAAAAAAACTTTATTTAAAGGCACAGGGACCAGTAAGTTTTATACATGTCTGGTTTTCAGGTTTTTATGTTTGTAACCTTTTTATGCTCCTGAAGAAGGGGGACTTATGTCAAAAAACCCCGAAACGCGTTGAGCTACACTCATTAAAGGATTTTTGATGAAGAAGCTGTAGAAAGTGGCTGACATCATTATCCGACAACTACAAACGATCTCGGAGGGGGAGGTGGACCTGTTGGTGTCTTGTGCTTTATCCTTCAGGCCCCTCCTCGGTGAAGTAAGTTACAACAAACTATGTTTGTGAATATGAATTTATTCCAGCACATTGTTTTTAAAGGAATATGAATAATGTTTAATTTTTAGTTGTAATTGGATTTTGAGACTTATATATCGAGAATAAGTGTAATCTAAGGGACTTAGTTTTTGGCGCTAGTTCAAACTATTTTTTATTCTGCTATATTGGCTTAAAGGAATCTTTGTAACGCCTAGCAGTTTACCTACTCTGAAGTGACTGGGTCGTTTTGACCCAGAGAACTGAGCAGCCACTAGGTCCCTACAACCTGTAATATCATCAGTACCCACAATTAGTGCAATTTGCTGTGACAATTTTCATTGCATAGTCTAACACTCATTCGCCACCATTCCCCTTTCTGCCATTTCTGTATTCTCTTCCCTTTGGAGGTACGAGCCTTACAAAGGGTTGTATACAGAATTCCTTCTCTCTATATATTTTTTCTTTTCTATTCTTGTCTCCTGTGAACAAGGCAGACATAGCAGAGCTGGAGAGGGTTCAAAGGAGGGCAACTAAAGTAATAACTGGAATGGGTGGACTACAGTACCCAGAAAAATTATCAAAATTAGGCTTATTCACTTTAGAAAAAAGACGACTGAGGGGAGATCTAATAACTATGTATAAATACAGTATATCAGAGGTCAGTACAGAGATCTCTCCCATGATCTATTTATCCCCAGGACTGTGACTGTGACGAGGGGACATCCTCTGCGTCTGGAGGAAAGAAGGTTTGTACACAAATATAGAAGAGGATTCTTTATGGTAAGAGCAGTGAGACTATGGAACTCTCTCCCTGAGGAGGTGGTGATGGTAAGTTCACTATAAGAGATTAGGAGGGGTCTGGATGTATTTCTGGAGTGTAATAATATTATAGGTTACAGTTACTAGAGAGGGGTCGTTGATCCAGGGAGTAATTCTGATTGCCTGATTGGAGTTGGGAAGGAATTTTTTTCCCTAAAGTGGGGAGAATTGGCTTCTACCTCACAGGGTTTTTTTTTGCCTTCCTCTGGATCAACTTGTAGGAAAACAGGCCGAACTGGATGGACAGATGTCTTTTTTTGGCCTTATAAACTATGTTACTATGTAAACCCCCGTCAGCCCAGGTGAATTATGGCAGCATCACGGATGGTGGCTATGGAGCTTGAAGCCCAAGATCCACGGACGGAAAAAAACCCACACACACAGTAGGGGGGCACAAACCTTGAAAAGTGGCCCGTGTGCATAAACAACACCCGCCGATGTGGGATCGAGAGAGATGCGGACACAAACCCAGTGAACCCAGACGTAAGCTCAACCACCGGCTGGTGGTCTTGGGTGCTGGCGGGGGTTGGGTGCTGGCAGCACTGGGGCTGGTGGGGCTTGGGTGCTGGCAGCATTGGGGCTGGTAGGGCTTGGGTGCTGGCAGCACTGCGCCTGGTAGGGCTGGTGGGGCTTGGGTGCTGGCAGCACTGGGGCTGGTGCGGCTTGCGGGGCTTGGGTGCTGGCAGCACTGGGGCTGGTAGGACGGCGGGGCTTGGGTGCTGGCAACACTGGAACTGAAGGGGCTTGGGTGCTGGCAGCACTGGGGCTGGTAGGGCTGGTGGGGCCTGTGTGCTGGCAGCACTGTGACTGGAGGGGCTTGGGTGCTGGCAGCACTGGGGCTGGCGGGGCTTGGATGCTGGCAGCATTGGGGCTGGCGGGGCTTGGGTGCTGGCAGCACTGGGGCTGGTAGGGCTGGTGGGGCTTGGGTGCTGGCAGCAATGGGGATGGAGCGGCTTAGGTGCTGACAGCACTGGGGCTGGTAGGGCTGGCGGGGCTTGGGTGCTGGCAGCATTGGGGCTGGTGAGGCTTGGGTGCTGGCAGCATTGGGGCTGGTGGGGCTTGGGTGCTGGCAGCACTGGGGTTGGTGGAAACACGGATGATAGCAGCCCAAGACTTGACCGTGGACCGGCAAAATATAAAACGAGGGAACACCTCAAATATGACCTAATGGGTATATACCATCAATGCAACACATCCCATACTGCTCAGCACTGGCCATAGGGAGGACGCGAACCTGTGCACCCAGCCGTCAGCAGAACCCAAATACCAGAGGAAAAAGAGCCTCTAACCACTTAGCCATTGGTGTCTGGGATCAACGGAGCCCTTTTGGGGCTAGAAAGCAACTATTCTGGGTAGAAATTGCCAAAAAGTGAACACCCCCAACTGGAAATCAAGTCCAGCGGCCCCCTTTGGGCTAGGGGGACCAAACTTTCCTGGGGAGAAATGTGCAAAAATGACCCCCCATGGAAGTCCCGCCCAGCAGCCCCCTTTGGGGCCAGGAGGCCCAAACTTTCAGTGGTTGTAGAGGAGGGTCAGGCCTAGCCCTCAAACTAGTCCCTGGGACCTTCCTTCCAGGAACGGCAGTAGAAATTGGCAAAAAGGACCTCCCCCATGGAAGTCCCGCCCAGAGGCCATCTTTGGGGCCAAAGGGCCCACACTTTCAGGGGTTGTAGTGGAGGGTCAGGCCTACAAGGGGAGACCTCAACCTAGTCTCTGGGACCTTCCTTCCAGGAACGTCAGGGGGGGCAAACCCACCTAATCTTCCCCAGCAAAGGTGCACCTTTCCTGGGCAGAAATTGGCAGAAAGAACCCCCATGGAAGTCCTTCCCAGCAGCAAACCCACCTAATCTTCCCCAGCAAAGGTACACCTTTCCTGGGGAGAAATTGGGAGAAAGGATCCCCCCACGGAAGTCCTGCCCAGCAGCAAACCCACCTAATCTTCCCCAGCAAAGGTGCACCTTTCCTGGGCAGAAATTGGCAGAAAGAACCCCCATGGAAGTCCTGCCCAGCAGCAAACCCACCTAATCTTCCCCAGCAAAGGTACACCTTTCCTGGGGAGAAATTGGCAAAAAGGACCCCCCAAGGAAGTCCTGCCCAGCAGCCCCCTTTGGGGCCAGAGGGACTAAACTTTCAGTAGTGCCCAGCGGCCCCCTTTGAGGCCAGGGGACCCAAACCTTCAGGGGTTGTAGAGGATGGTCAGGCCTACAAGGGGAGCCCTCAACCTAGTCTCTGGGACGTTCCTTTCAGGAACAGCAGGGGGCAAACCCACCTACAAATTTACAAAAAGGACCCCTTCCCAGCGGCCCCCTTCGAGGCCAGGAGACCCAAACTTTCAGGGGTTGTAGAGGATGGTCAGGCCTACAAGGGGAGCCCTCAACCTAGTCTCTGGGACCTTCCTTACAGGAACAGCAGGGGGAAAATCCACCTAAAAATTGGCAAAAGCACCTCCGCCCAGTGGCCCCCTTTGGGGCCAGGGGCCCCAAACTTTCAGGGGTTGTAGAGGATGTTCAGGCCTACAAGGGGAGCCCTGAGCCTAGTTTCTGGGACCTTACTTCCAGGAACAGCAGGGGGGCAAAAATTGGCAAAAAGGACCACCGCCCAGTGGCCCCCTTTGGAGCCAGGGGGCCCAATCTTTCAGGGGTTGTAGAGGATGGTCAGGTCAACAAGGGGAGCCCCCAGCCTGGTCTCTGGGACCTTCCTTCCAGGAACGGCAGGGGGCAAAAACTACCTAAAAATTTACAAAAAGGACCCCTGCCCAGCAGCCCACTTTGGGGCCAGGGGGCTGAAACTTTCAGGGGGTCATAGAGAATAGTCAGGCCTACAAGGAGAGCCCTGAGCCTAGTTTCTGGGACCTTACTTCCAGGAACGGCAGGGGGCAAAAATTGGCAAAAAGGACTGCCCAGCAGCCCCCTTTGAGGCCAGGGGTCCCAAACTTTCAGGGGTTGTAGAGGACGGTCAGGCCTACAAGGGGAGCCCTCAGCCTAGTCTCTGGGACCTTCCTTCCAGGAACGGCAGGGGGCAAAAACCACCTCAAAATTTACAAAAAGGACCCCTGCCCAGCGGCCCCCTTTGGGGCCAGGGGTCCCAAACTTTCAGGGGGTCGTAGAGGAGGGTCAGGCCTACGAGGGGAGGCCCTGGGATCTTCACTCGGGGGGGGGGGGGGGAGACCCGCCTAAAGAAGCGAAGCGAAGAGAGAGAACAGAGAGAGAGAGAGAGATCACTCTAGAGGCTGGGCAAGAAAGAAAGTGTACTGTGCCAGTTCGGGCCACTGTTCCAGTCTGCCTGCCCAGAAATCCATGGGGGCAGGAAACAAGGCATGCACTGGAGACAGGTCTGAACCTGCGGGTTGAGGCAGGAGGACTCAGCCTGCTGATTTGCCTCAGTCTGGTGAGGCATGTGAAAAAACTGCTCCGTCATGTTAAGGAGACTGAACTGGTTGCTGCTGAGGCTTCTGCTGCTTGTGGAGGCAGGTAGGCAGATGGGGACAGCAGGAACAGGAACAGCAGGGGGGCATTGCGGGCACAGCTGGCAGAGAATGTACAATCTACTGTTAACCGAGACACGCAGGTAGAATAGAGTCACAGTTAGTAGGGCTGCAGAGTCAGAAGGAGGAAATTGAGGCTCAGTTGACTCAGTCGAATGCCTCTACTGACATGATGGTAGCCAAGTTAAATGAGGAGGTTGCTGCTAGTTCCTGTTTGATGACTGGCATGCAACACGTCATTAGTAATTTTTCCAAAATGGTGCCGGCCCTTTCTTTTTCCTTAAAGTCAAGGCCAGAATCTCTCAGGTGTGGGAACAAAGGACACATTGCAAGGAATTGCACTTGTGCAAGTAATAGTAATGTGTCCAGCAGTAGAAACCAGGTAACAAATTGTGCAGGGGTCTAGTGCAGTGTAATGCAGCCAATCCATCAGATCTGGACAGGCAGGCAGTGGTTTGCGGACAGGTGACATTGGCACTAGGCTCACTGTGGGATTGCAATGTGCCGCAACTTTTTAGTCCAGACAGGTAACATAGTTCTGATTGAGGTTGGACGCAGAGTAATTGACAACAGAGTGTGTCCTGTATTTTTGTGTTGTGGCGTCCTAGAGAGTCAAGGCATGACCTATACCATGGATTCTACTGGCCTCCACAAAACAGGTTAACAGGGGGAAATCAGCCTGAGTACACATGAGTAAGACAAAAATACAGTGCCATCAAGAACAAGATGGGGCTTCATCTATAGCTCCCCTCGGATATCCTAACCTATTAGGATGGCCATTCTTATCTGTTGGTACAGATGGATGTGGAAGAAGAGGATGTTATCCTCTGATGGTTGGGTGCTTAGACACCAGTGTTGGGATAACAAGGGGTCCTGTGAGATGAAGGTCAGCCCAACACCTTTCTCTAAACTTGGGTCAAGGGTATTGGTGCTGGTGATAGAATGCAACTAATTGCACCATAAGGGGAGAACTCCCCCGGGAGCGCATGGTATTTTCTTCCATCCTAGATATGGATACAATGGAGCAGAAGAGAAGAACCCCAACTATGCTCAGCTAAGACGGTGGATATCCAACCAGATACCCCTGAGAAAGAGAATCAGAGAGAAGCCGGAGTCTCCGAGATGACATGGAAAAAGACTCCGCTGTGTCCTAGCTGCTTTGGATACCATCTCGAAAGGGACTTTGCTCTTCAACCTGCCCATCCACCCAGTGATCGTCCTTTAGTATCCGGTTGGTCATACCTTGGACTGTTCTAGAACTGTCATCGACAAACGGACGAAAGGACTAGCCAAGTGACTACAACAAGGACAGTCAGAAAGTTATATACTGATGAAGTCAGGGGTCAAGGACTTGACTCTGATTTGGTCCTGTGGCCCCTGTGTTACTTTTTTGGTATGTTGAATGTCAATTGTGTACCCACAGACACTCAGGGAAATGTGTGACAGCCTATACTCAGGGAAACTTACCTAATGTACCGCGGTGGGTTACAGTATGGGTGTACTCACATTTGTATCCTAAAGTCGCTTCCCATTGACACGAGGGTCTGTGACCTACCTATGTCTTTAGAGGTGTAGAGAGATATGCTTTGTTGCATGAGTCTCTATGGGCACACACACTAAATTTAATTAGAATTGAGGAGATTAATTTGTTGTATGTTGTGTGATTGAAGAAAAGAGTAGATCCCCTAAGGATAGATCCCCCTACTTTCTTAAGGTATTTGCCACTTCAGCCCTAGCAGTGGTGAAGTTCATAAGGGACGGATTGAATGTATGCTAGAGTTAGACAGTGTCCGTTCCTTCGGCCAACTTAGGTATGGTGACATCACTCCTTACTCAAGAAATTCTGACCTACCTTGTAAAGACCTATGTATCTGTCCATGGGAGAACCTCCTCATTCTTCAATCAACATGAAAGGAGAAGTATCGGATGAAAGTCATGCCTTCGCTGAAAGGAGGCCATTCCACGGTTGACCGTACCCCACAAAGAAGGAGGTTCTACATGGACCGACCTAGAGTCTGTGAGGGAGAAGCCATCCCAGAGTCTGACCAATAAAAGACATTGGGAGTAGCTGATACCTGAAGATCGGTACTGACACATAGCAGCTTTATTCTGAAGCCAGGAAAGCTCCAGAGCAAGATCCCGAGAAAGACGGCTTATTCTGTGGATGGTGACGTTGGGTTACGGTGAAGGGCAGGGAAGAGGTCATAGCCACGAGGGGTGATGTCTAAGTACATAAGGACCGGATTATACTTCGGTCCATCCTGAACTGTTACCAACAGTGAGTGGGGTTGAGGAGGCAAATACATCCCAAAACTTCCCTCAAACTTTTTTTTCTCTTGCCCTCGACAACAGGGGGATTTTAGAGGGAAGTGGTAAATTTATGCAAATGTATGTATATATGTCTCCAGTAAGATACATCTAATATATAAAGCTGAGTGTATGTATGTATGTATGTGTGTATGTGTGTATGTCCGCTAAAGGAATCCGCACTGTCGCAGCTACAATCATGAAATTTGGCACACATGTACATCAGGTGTCCGGGAAGGTTTTCGACCGGGTCTAAACTCTCTAGGATGTAACGTTCCTGAGATATTCTCAAAAAATGCATTAGCCAATAGAAGTCTGGTCACATGACCCTTATTAGCCAATAGAAGCTCATAGGCCCTTAGCCTCCACATACAGACAGTTTCACACCAGGTTTCCATAACAACCCAGCCATTTACCTTCACTGCTGAAGGTCTGCTTTAAAGAGGCAGAACACTGTGGATGACACTGTTAAAGGGGTCTTCCGGTTACCATAAATATACCTTATGTTTTAGACTAACTAATCATCAATCATTACCTCATATAATGTAAATTTCACATATTTACCATTCAGTAGTAACAAAAGATGCTTTCTTCCCCTGCTAGCCACTGTGTTTCCTCATAAATTACCATAGCATCAACCTGTAATTCAGGCTACCCTCAAAAGAAGGACTTAAAAGCCACGCCCGAAAGTCCTGCTGAGCCACACTCCTGACTCAGTCAGGCCACTCCACCTTTAACTCCTTAGCCAACAGGGATTGCAAAAATGAAGGTAAAAATCAACTTCTGTCAGCTGCAGGGGTGGGGGGAGGGTGACTTTCTCCCTGCAGCTCATGCTCAGACTGCACAGTGCTACTGTCTGAAAGTGAGCTGTTCAAAAGGACATCCCTGTGTCCATCCAGGCCCTGCGCATGATGGAGGACAGAGAGTCTGAAAGCCAGACTGTCTGGAATAAAAATGGACCCCTGGCCAACCTAGGGGCAGGCTGCTGTGGAGGTCACATTTAAAGGGGAGTGCACTGTGGATGTAACTGTTAAGGGAGCAGACTGCTGTGGAGGTCACTGTTAAAGGGGCAGCGGGGTACTGTGAGGTCACTGTTAAGGGAACGGGGTACTGTGACAGTCACTGTAAAAGGGGTAGTCGCTGTGGAGGTCTCAGGAATAGTGGAGGACAGTTAAGGGGACTGTAACATGTGGTCAGTGTTAAGGGGTGGGTTCTGTAGGGGTCACTTAAGAGGTCGGGCCCCTGTGGATGTCACTGACAGGGGGTGAGGTGCTGTGGAACTCACTGTTAAAGGTGCAGGCTGCTGTGAAGGTTAAAGTTAAGGGGGTGGGCTGCTGTGGAGGTCCCATTTTAAGGAGACGGGGCACTTTGGGGAGAGTCAGTGTTAAGGGGTGGGAGCTGTGGAGGTTACTGTTAAGGAGGCAGGGTGCAGTAGAGGTCACTCTCGATATCTTTTAATGACACACACATAAAAATTAAATGAAATATACCCGGGCAAAGCCGGGGCCTTCTGCTAGTATACATATATTATTGCCCCTGAATGGCCAGTGGGGGTGTATGTTCGCCTTATAAATATACATCCCATGTAATTAATGTGTATATCTATAATATCTAAATTATGGGTCTATATTAAAAATATATATATATATACACACACATACATACCCCTGTAATTTATATGCATATTTATATGTACTTATATACTGCCAGTAATGCCTTCAATCACGGGTCCCCCCTTTCCCCCTAGCTGCTGAATCCTCCTGCAGGCACATGTCTGTGTGGGAGAGAAGGAACCATGAGGAGTGGTCTGTGTGAGAGAGGGGAACTATGGGGAACGGTCTGTGTAAGAGAGGAGGATCTATTGGGAATAGTTTTACTTTTAGTCTCCTTTTTAGTCCTTTTTATTTCCATTTTAGTCTCTGCAGTATATTAGAGGAGGCTACACTAACGTATCTGTAGATGTTATATCCTAGTGACTTCAGGACCTTTGATGATGTGATCAGTCACATGAGGGAGGAGTAAAGCAGTGTATTTTTTTCCACAGTTCAACACTTCCTGTTTTGTGACCAGTTTGAATTCATCACAGTTTCTGCAGCCCCAGGAGGTGAGATCTGCAGGTCAGTTACTGTTCGGGGGATGTGTAACTTGGTTCTGGGATTATTAGAATGGGACGTTTCTATAGGATCAGATTATTTTTTTACAAACAAGGGGGACTGCCATGGGCACCAGGTTTGCCCCCAGCTATGCTAATTCTTGTCACGATGGAAGCAGCATAATATTGAGCCGAGGCTGGGGGGAAACCTGGTGCTCTGGCGTAGATATATAGACGACGTCATCTTTATTTGGCAAAAAAAACAGAAATAGAACTTGAAGCATTTTTGAAAGATATAAATAACCATCAAAACAATTTATAATTCTCTTCAAACACAAATAAAAGTCAGGTAGAATTCTTAGATTTGTTAAAGTGCAAGAGCCTAGACTTATATGTAGTACATATCAGAAACCTATGACAAAAAACAGCTATATACTGTATTCAAAATCTTTACACCTTGGTTTCAGTGACTGGGGTTCAAAATTGCCATAATACAGCCGCTCATTTCTGGTTTGCAATAGATCATACCTCTGTAATTTCGATTATTGGGGTCTTAATAACCCTTGTGCGCGTTAGTTATATTTAGTTAAGCCCTTTTTTTGCTGTTTTTAGTAAGGGCTTATTAGCTGTTGTGTGGTGAAGTGGGAAAATTATAGCCCTTTGAAGCCTGTTTTAATTATCTTTTTATTTATTTGATTTCATCTAACAGTATGTCAGACAGAGAAGTGACAGGCCCTGCACAGGGGAGCGGCAAAGGCCTAAATTTTTCTGGCGCAGGCACAGGTTGCAGCATAGTAAAGAGGCGTGGCAGCAGGGGTCACTTTGAGAGGCCTGAGCTCTGACCACTCTGTCAAACCATCTACAGTCACAGGCAGGTCAAAGTTGACAATTGACACTTGTTCTAGTGGTGATAGGAACTTTCCCCTTGCCATCTTTGTCATCGTACCACTCTGTGTTCTCCTGATGTTACTGCTGTTGCCTTCACACTGTCGTCGTGTCACTCTGTGGTCTCCTGATACTGCTTCCACCTCCAAAGTTGACAACAATTGACACTTGTTCTACGTCAATTCCTCGAGCACTGACATTAGGGGTGATGGGAACTTTCCCCTTGCCATCTCTGTTGTTATATCACTCTGTGGTCTCCTGATGCTACAGCTGCTGCCACCACTGCCACCTCCACACTGTCATCATGCCAGTCTGTGGTCTCCTAATGCTGCTGCTACCTCCACATTATGTCACCTTGCCACTCTGTCAGACCTTCTACAGTCACAGGCAGGTCAAAGTTGACAACAATTATCACTTGTTCTACATCAATTCCTCAAGCACAGACATTAGTAATGATGGGAACTTTCTCCTTGCCATCTCTTTTGTTGTACGACTCTGTGGTCTCCTGATGCTACAGCTGCTGCCTCCATGCTGTCTTCGTGCCACTCTGTGCTCTCCTGATGCTACAGCTGCTGCCTCCACACTGTCGTCGTGCCACTCTGTAGTCTCCTGATGCTACTACTGCTGCTGCTGCCTCCACAATGTCATCGTGCCACTCTGTGGTCTCTTGATGCTGCTGCCTCCACACTGTCATTGTGCC
>ONZH01001226.1:0-40774 GCA_900303285.1 Rhinella marina | reverse complement strand
TTGCCGCCTAGGCAGTGGTGTAGCTATAGGGGTCGCAGGGTCGCAGTTGCGACCGGGCCCCTAAGCCAGGGGGCCCCGAGGGGCCCCCTTGCCACTTGCAGGGCCGCACCGCCAATTAGGCAGGTGCGGCGCGGCCCTGCGCATAATTGCGGCGGCGGCGGGGCAGAGGGAGATGAGTGCTTCCATTGTGGAAGCGCTCATCTCCATTGTCATCTGTATCGCCGTCCTCAGGACGGCGATACAGATGCCTGTACTGCGGGCAGGGGAGGAGAGGCGTCTCCCCTGCCCGTTCCTCTGATAGGCTGCAGGCACTTAGGCCTGCAGCCTATCAGAGGCCGGCTCAGGCGGCGCGATGACGTTATCGCGCCGCCTGAGCCGTACAGCGCGGGACACAGGCCGGAAGAGGCCTGCATCGCATCGCTGCCAGCTCCATGGAGGTAAGTATAAGTGTTTATTTTTTTTTTATTGTTGTAGTCTTGGACCGGAGCTCTATTGGGGCACATGGGGGCATTTTTACCGGCAAAAGGGGGCACTGGATCATTTTTACTGGCACTGGGGGCATTATTATAGGCACTGGGGGCATTTTTTACCGGCAGAAGGGGGCACTTGGGGGCATTTTTACGGGCAGAAGGGGCACTGGGCTATTTTTACTGGCACATGGGGCACTGGGGGCATTTTTACTGGCACGGGGCATTATTACAGGCACTGGGGCCATTTTTACTGGCACATGGGTGCATGGGGGCATTTTTACTGGCACTGGGGGCATTATTACAGGCACTGGGAAATTTTACTGGCACATGGGGGCACTGGGGGCATTTTTATCGGCAAAACGGGCACTGGGGCATTTTTACTGGCACTGGGGGCATTTTGCACTGGGGCCATTTTTACTGGCAAAGGGGGCACTGGGGGCATTTTTACTGGCACTGGGGGCATTATTACAGGCACTGGGGCATTTGTACTGGCACATGGGGGCACTGGGGGCATTTTTTTTACCGGCAAAAGGGGTGCACTGGGGGCGTTTTTTACTGGCACTGGGGGGCATTATTACAGGCACTGGGAAATTTTTACTGGCACATGGGGGCACTGGGGGCTTTTTTACCGGCAAAAGGGGGGCACTGGGGCATTTTTACAGGCACTGGGGGCATTTTTACTGGCATGGGGGCACTGGGGGCATTTTTTTTACTGGCACTGGGGGCATTATTACAGGACACTGGGGCCATTTGTACTGGCACATGGGGGCACTGGGGGCATTTTTACCGGCAAAAAAGGGTGCACTGGGGCGTTTTTTACTGGCACTGGGGCATTATTACAGGCACTGGGAAATTTTTACTGGCACATGGGGGCACTGGGGGCTTTTTTACCGGCAAAAGGGGGCACTGGGGGCATTTTTACTGGCACTGGGGCATTTGTTACTGGCACATGGGGGCACTGGGGGCATTTGTTACTGGCACATGGGGGGCACTGGGGGCATTTCTTAATGGCACGGGAGCACTGGGGGCATTTTTACTAGCACTGGGGCATTTTTACTAGCACTGGGGGCATTTCTTAATGGCACGGGAGCACTGGGGGCATTTGTTACTGGCACTTGGCATTTCTTAATGGCACGGGAGCACTGGGGCATTTTTACTGGCACATGGGGGCGCAGTTATTTCTGGGGCACGTTATGTTCACACTATTACGGGACACTATTTTGCTGGGCGCAGTTATTTTAGCACACTGTGTGCCAATAATTATTGAAGGGCGCTATCTGTGTGGTACTAGTGGCACAGTACTGGGGTGGTAGGATGATTTGTCCAGAAGACGGGAGGATGATGGAAAAGTAGTAAACTAAGATTTTTTTTCTGTCAAACTGCAGAGATGAGAAATGGCTGAAAAATGGTGTCTGGTCTGAAAGGAGAAGATGAGGAAAGAGAAGATCTATATTAGAGGAGACGACACTGGATGTACGAGGTATGGGGCGCTGTATTATACTGGATGTAAGAGGTATGGGCGCTGTATTATACTAGATGTAAGAGGTATGGGGCGGCTGTATATACTGGATGTAAGAGGTATACAAGCTGTATTATACTGGATGGTAAGAGGTTGAGGCGCTGTATTAATACTGGATGTAACGAGGTATGGGGCGCTGTATTATACTGGATGTAAGAGGTATGGGGCGCTGTATTATACTGGATGTAAGAGGTATGGGGCTAGATGTAAAGGATGGGGCGCTGTATTATACTGGATGTTAAGAGGTATAAGGCTGTATTATACTGATGGTAAGAGGTATGATGGGGCGCTGTATTATACTGGATGTAAGAGGTATGGGGCGCTGTATTATACTGGATGTAAGAGGTATGGGGCGCTGTATTATACTGGGTAAGAGGTATGAGGCGCTGTATATACTGGATGTAAGAGGTATGGGGCGCTGTATTATACTGGATGTAAGAGGTATGGGGCGCTGTATTATACTGGATGTAAGAGGTATGGGGCGCTGTATTATACTGGATGTAAGAGTATATGGGCGCTGTATTATACTGGATGTAAGAGGTATGGGGCGCTGTATTATACTGGATGTAAGAGGTAGGGGCGCTGTATTATACTGGATGTAAGAGGTATGAGGGCGCTGTATTATACTGGATGTAAGAGGTATGGGGCGCTGTATTATACTGGATGTAAGAGTATGGGGCGCTGTATTTATACTGGATGTAAGAGGTATGGGGCGCTGTATTATACTGGATGTAAGAGGTATGGGGCGCTGTAATTATACTGGATGTAAGAGGTATGAGGCGCTGTATTATACTGGATGTAAGAGGTATGAGGCGCTGTATTATACTGGATGTAAGAGGTATGGGGCGCTGTATTATACTGGATGTAAGAGGTATGAGGCGCTGTATTATACTGGATGTAAGAGGTATGGGGCGCTGTATTATACTGGATGTAAGAGGTATGGGGCGCTGTATTATACTGGATGTAAGAGGTATGGGGCGCTGTATTTATACTGGATGTAAGAGGTATGGGGCACTGTATTATACTGGATGTAAGAGGTATGGGCGCTGTATTATACTGGATGTAAGAGGTATGGGGCGCTGTATTATACTGGATGTAAGAGGATGTATGGGGCGCTGTAATTATACTGGATGTAAGAGGTATGGGGCGCTGTATTATACTGGATGTAAGAGGTATGGGGCGGCTGTATTATACTGGATGTGTAAGAGGTATATCGGGGCGCTGTATTATACTGGATGTAAGAGGTATGGGGCGCTGTATTATACTGGATGTAAGAGGTACGGGGCGCTGTATTATACTGGATGTAAGAGGTATGAGGCGATGTATTATACTGGATGTCAGAGGTATGAGGTGCTGTATTATACTGGATGTAAGAGGTATGGGGCGCTGTATATAACTGGATGTAAGAGGTATGGGCGCTTGTATTATACTGGATGTAAGAGGTATGGGGCGCTGTATTATACTGGATGTAAGAGGTATGGGCGCTGTATTATACTGGATGTAAGAGGTATGAGCGATGTATTATACTGGATGTAAGAGGTATGAGGTGCTGTATTATACTGGATGTAAGAGGTATGGGACGCTGTATTATACTGGATGTAAGAGGTATGGGGCGCTGTTACTGGTGTAAGGTATGAGGTGCTGTATTATACTGGATGTAAGACGTATGAGGCGCTGTATTATACTGGATGTTAAGAGGTATGAGGAGCTGTATTATACTGGGATGTAAGAGGTATGGGGCGCTGTATTATACTGGATGTAAGAGGTATGAGGCGCTGTATTATACTGGATGTAAGAGGTATGGGGCGCTGTATTATACTAGATGTAAGAGGTATGGGGGCGCTGTATTATACTGGATGTTAAGAGGTATAAGGCTGTATTATACTGGATGGTAAGAGGTATGGGGCGCTGTATTATACTGGATGTAAGAGGTATGAGGCGCTGTATTATACTGGATGTAAGAGGTATGGGGCGCTGTATTATACTGGATGTAAGAGGTATGAGGCGATTGTATTATACTGGATGTAAGAGGTATGAGGGTGCTGTATTATACTGGATGTAAGAGGTATGGGGCGCTGTATTATACTGGATGTAAGAGGTATGGGGCCGCTGTATTATACTGGATGTAAGAGGTATGGGGCGCTGTATTATACTGGATGTAAGAGGTATGAGGCGCTGTATTATACTGGATGTAAGACGTATGAGGCGCTGTATTATACTGGATGTAAGAGGTATGAGGCGCTGTATTATACTGGATATAAGAGGTATGGGGCGCTGTATTATACTGGGATGTAAGAGGTATGAGGCGCTGTATTATACTGGATGTAAGAGGTATGGGAGCTGTATTATACTAGATGTAAGAGGTATGGGGCGCTGTATTATACTGGATGTAAGAGGTATGAGGCGCTGTATTATACTAGATGTAAGAGGTATGGGGCGCTGGATTAGGCTACATTCACACGGAACATTGTGTTTTTGCAGTCTGCAAATTGCGGATCCGCAAAAAAAGGATGTTCCGTATGGCATCCTTTTTTTTTTGCAGATCCACTGTAACAATGCCTATCCTTGTCTGCAAAGCAGACAAAAATAGGAATGGACATACAGGACAGCACACAGTGTTCATTGAAGTGAATGGGTCCGCATCTGAGCCTCAAAATATGCAGATCGGAGGGCAGCAAAAACAACGTGTGAATGTTAGCCTTACCCTGTATGTTCTGTAGTGATATACGTTATGTTAGGAGGGAAAAGGTTAGGGTGAGAATTTGGCATTGGGGGGGAGGGTTCAGTTTTGACTTGGCCGGCAGAAAAGCTAGGTTCACCAGCACTGAGGAGGGGGGGGGGGGGGCGGCCCAAGCTGAACTCTTGCACCTGGGCCCATGAGCCTTTAGCTACGCCCCTGCGCCTAGGGCTTCTACTGTAAGCAGGAAGGGAAAGTGTTGGGGTTCAGTACAGGGCTCACTATCCCTTGTTCCCCCTCGTGACAGAAGTGTTGATTTGTCATATTTCTCCTTTAGGTTTCCACTTACCCTTAGCGACCAAAGAAAAAATATGGAAAAGAGAATATATCGATTTATATTCTCTTTTGCCTTCCCACAAAGATAACACAAAAAATGATAAAAGAGATCCAAAAGCCGAAGAAGATAAATACAAAAACCAAATCTATATTTAATTGGATTCAGGCTTTTTGCAATATACTCCGCAGTGCTGGGGAGAAAAGCAACCAGAACTGTGTAGCAAGCTCTTCTATCACATGGATACAATTCTTGAAGCCTATAGGAATTTTGGCGGCTCATTCTTGGAATACCTACGATGAGATTTATCGCCAAAAATTGGCAGTTTACACCCAACTTCAATGGGGTAACAAAGATGTAGGTCTATGGCTAAATTTAATGTTGCCAAACAGATTCTCATCTTTTTCGCCAGTCATCACAACCCAATCCAAAGAGAGGTATTTGTTTTCGCGTACAATGAAACACAATGTAAATGGGCAAACTCTTGTAGATATAAACACGAGTGCACATTTTGCAACGGGACACATCCCGTGTTTAACTGCTTTAAAAAAAATGGGGTTTTCAAGCAACACTAACAAAGACTGTATGGGAAAAAGGCTCAGACGCCAGTGAAAATTCAAAAATTAACACATTGGCTAAAACTTATATCCAAACACCAGGATAGCTTAGAATGCTTTATATGGGTTTTTCATTTGTTTTTTTTTTGTGCCAGAATTTACAGGCACTGGTTTTAAAATTGTTAAAAATTTAAATCTGTTGTTCTATACCTCACATTAGTTCAAAGAAAAAATCTCAAAAGAAATCGAACTTTGGTCATATAGCAGGTCCATTTAAAAAACCACCATTTGTTAATTTCAGACTGTCTCCCATTGGTGTAGTTCCTAAAAGGAACCTAATACTTTGATTCACCACTTATCTACCCCAATAAAAACTCATTGAACGATGAATTTGAAAAGATCTATCTTCTGTTAGGTATGCCTCCTTTCATACATTATCTATACTCAACGAATACGGAGCAAATGCTCTTCTGGTCGAAAACTGACATCAAGTCTGCATTTTTGTCTCTTACCTATACACCCCAAAGGATTTAATTCTTTAGGATTTCATTTTTAACGGCTCTTTCTAACTTTAATAAATCGTTACCTATGGGCTTTACGTTATCCTGCTTTTACTTTGAGGCATTCTCATCTTTTTTTAAATTGGATTTTACTACAACTTACCATCTAAAGGTAAAGCAATTCACTACCTAGACGATTTTCTATTTATAGGAAGAGCCGATTCTGATGATTGTGAATTTGTTAAAAATAAATTTTACAAATATCAAAAGAATTCGGCATTCCCCTTGCTGAAGAAAAACCATACTACCCACCAAAAACATAACTTTTTTAGGTATAGAAATCGACACAGTTTCAATGCAGTTTAAAATACCAACAGAAAAAAATATCTAACACCATATCCTCAATTCATGATATCCTATCTAAGAAAAAGACAACTTTGAGAGAACTTCAGTCATTGCTTGGTTCACTGAACTTTATCTCTCGTGTAATTCCAATGGCCAGAGTTTTCTCAAAGCGTTTATACAAATAATGTTAATAGCGTTTACCTGCAGTGTCCCACATAAAGTGTAAAAGGGACACAGCAAATTGTCTATAACTGTGTATTTATAATAGCCATGTCACTGTAATTATCTTGTCATTATTTGCTGCAAGGAAAACCTATCTAGGCTGAGTACACCATTACACTGTTCCTACACTAGGTGGTGCTGTTTCCTTATATATATAACCATGTGACTGGTTAAGACAGGAGAGGAAGTCCAGTCTAGTCCAGACCAGACAGAGAGAAACAACTTAAGTCAAGTGCAGGAGGAGAAACTGGAGTTGTTATCCAACTTGAGGCTGCCAATTTATCTGACCCTGGCCAAGTCAGGTTGCCTTTGGCACTTACCAAACCAAGCCACTAGGAACCCAGCTGTAAATGGGTAGAAGGAAGACCAGCTTAGGTAATAGCTGAATTTATGCTTTATGGACTTTAGCTGGCACCTGTGTGTTGAAGATTTAGCTTCCGGCAGCAACACACGCTTGAATGACTGTAAGTGCAAACAGTTGTATTGATGCCCACTTTGTGCCCTCCGGGAAGAGTGGTCTGCTTTCTGCATATTTAAGAGACCCATGAAACAGTGGTTCAGAAGTATTAATGCCTGCCCTGTGGGGTTGCTCATATGAAAGATTGAAACTACATTGTACTATCCTAAACTAGGCCTAGATCAGGTGGATTATCATCATAAGTGTATTATATTACGTGAATTACTCTCAACATAAGATCAATATTATCTCTCTACTAACATCAACCAGTAACCAGCCTAAGGAGGATTTTTCCTGCAGCATTCTCATTCTATATCAAGTGGATTATTTATAACCTGTATGAGACCCTTTGCAAGACAAAGAGTAAAAAGTTATTGTTTTCACACAAGCTGCTTCCTCCTCATCATTACTACTAAGGGTGTGTCTACCTTAAGACACTGGCGTCACGACAAACCAGGACCCAGCCGACCAACACTGCCAAATATACCACCAAGGGCACCTCGTCTCACCATCCGGTGGAGTCAGTGGCATAGCTACAACTGACTGGGCCCCACAGCAAATTTTTGTACGGGCCCCCCCCCCCCCTCCATGACCTATTCCAATGTACAGTCCCATGTAAATTACGGTACATCACCCTCTAAATACAGGCCTCCTTAGGTTGAGGTAAAAAGTGAATTGCTATATGGATTCTGTTACCATGGACCATAACGCAATTCTATGGAGGAATGCATAACGGAATGCCTTTGGAGACATTCTGTTATTTATTCTGTCATAAAAGAAGCCTATAGCCTGCATAACGGTCCCCATTATGCTGGAGCCCTCTCCTGCTCTGTCCCCCGGAATACACCACATGCCCCCCCCCCTCACAGATTTACACCCCATAAAGCCCCCTCAGATCTGCCCCATGTCCCCAGAATACACCACATGCCCCCCCCTCACAGATTTCCCCCTCAAATCCCCCCATGGCCCCCAGAATACACCATAAGCCCCCCTCACAGATTTACACCCCATAAAGCCCCCCCATGGCCCCCAGAATACACCCATATCTGTACTATAAACCCCTGTAAATTGCCCCAAAACTCCACTCCACTTGAACCCCACTGCCCCTGAGTACTCTACCTGCCCCCTCATATACAGTATGAGTTCCATTTGCTGCCCCTACCTGATCCCCATGAAGCTCTGTGTCCTCCAGGAAGGCAAGCCCCTCCTCCTTCAACAAGCTTCCTGCAGTCGGGATTGGTCATGTGACCATGAAGAAGCATGTGACCAGTGATGTCACAGACCTCCTTCAAGCAACTCCATTCTAGCCACTACGGAGGACAAACAAAGTCCTCCACAGTCCCCCCCCCCCCCATGAGGTTAGTACAAAGTGGGGGAAGGAGGCAGAGGTGGGTGTATGTGTTGACGCTCCCTTGCTCCAGTCTGATGCTGCAGCTCTGCTACTGCTCCCGGGCCCCTTCTGCCCTCGGGCCCCGAAGCAGTGGCTTCCCCTGCTTCCCCTATTGCTACGCCCCTGGGTGGAGTCCTGCGTACAGAGTGTGCCCCGAGGGAAGACGTGTCCACCCTCCACGCAACTGCACGCCGGTCCAGGGGACACTACTGAAAACTGTGAGTAAACCATTCGGCAAAACCACACTGTGACATATCCCTGACGCTCACATGTTCCCCCTGTGGGTACCGGCTCGCTGCACATCTATTTGCTCCACGAAATTCGAATCGGCTCTTTTTGGTTCAATATTCATCCTGACATTCTTCGGTGCCTTTCAAATAAGTGAAATAACCGCTCCTAATAAAAATGGAGAGTCGACAATATTATTAAATGATATAGTTCTATCTGAATCAAAATGAAAAATATTAGTTAAAAAATAAAAAAGGTCGTTGGATTACATTACATTAAATAGAAGTGAGAACCTATCAATTTTTCCTGTTCTCACAATCAAGAATTGGCTGGAAATAAGACCGAAATTTCCAGGCCCTCTATTCATGCATTTAGACAACTCACCAGTAACATAGTAACATAGTTTATAAGGCCGAAAAAAGACATCTGTCCATCCAGTTCGGCCTGTTTTCCTATAAGGTGATCCAGAGGAAGGCAAAAAAACCCTGTGAGTTAGAAGCCAATTTTCCCCACTTTAGGGGAAAAAATTCCTTCCCGACTCCAATCAGGCAATCAGAATAACTCCCTGGATCAACGACCCCTCTCTAGTAACTATAACCTGTAATACCCTCCAGAAATACATCCAGGCCCTTCTTGAACTCTCTTAGTGAACTTACCATCACCACCTCCTCAGAGAGTTCCATAGTCTTACTGCTCTTACCGTAAAGAATCCTCTTCTATGTTTGTGTACAAACCTTCTTTCCTCCAGATGCAGAGGATGTCCCCTCGTCACAGTCCTGGGGATAAATAGATGATGGGAGAGATCTCTGTACTGACCTCTGATATATTTATACATAGTTATTAGATCTCCCCTCAGTCGTCTTTTTTCTAAAGTGAATAACCCTAATTTTGATAATCTTTCTGGGTACTGTAGTCCACCCATTCCAGTTATGACTTTAGTTGCCCTCCTCTGAACCCTCTCCAGCTCTGCTATGTCTGCCTTGTTCACAGGAGCCCAGAACTGTACACAGTCCTCCATGTGTGGTCTGACTAGTGATTTGTAAAATTGACAAAATATCAATTTAACTTCATACTAAAGAAATCTTGAAAAAAAATTAGGTCTCGAGGATCTTAAATTCTCGTCACACTCCTTCCGAATAGGAGCAGCCACTCTTGCGGAGCAATTGAATTTAGATTCCACAACTATTAAGAACTTAGGGAGATGGCAATCTAATAGATATAAAATTTACATAAGACCTCATTTGCTAGTTTCTTAGTCATTGTTATCTCTTATAGGTACACCTCGAATAATCTGGATATTGGGAAACAACATCATATATGGAGCAAAAAAATAGAGCACAAATGAGAGGCTTTCAAGACTCTTTGGGAATAAAGAACAATATTAAAATTTATTTGAACGGAAAGAAAGGCTTAAAAACTAAGGATTTATTATTTGAATGCATACAAATGTTGGATAAATTACGTTCGCCAGATTTGATTATTTTACATTCTGGCGAAAATGATATAGGTAGAATGAAATCAATAGTAGTCATAGCAGAGTTCAAAAGCATAATTGTTAAAATTGGATCCAATTTCCGTAATACCATACTTGCCTTCACCGAAATGGTCCCAAGATTCTTCTGGTCCTTGAAGGAACTCCGCTTCATTGGAGAAAATAAGAAAGAAAATTAATAAGAACTTTGAGAAATTCATGTTTAACATAAAATTGCATTGCATATCGTCATGTAGAAATGGAAGGTTTTGAAAAAGGGTTATACTCTGTAAATCTCCGTGAGCTCTCTGATATTGGCAATGATATTATCAATGTAGGATTACAAAACATCATAGAAAAAGGGCTGCGATGCTTGGGGGATGCCATATGTTAATACACATGGCAGTTGGGGGGTAAGTCGCTCACAAGTTAAAGTGAGTGGACATATATATACATAGATTTATTATATGATAGTTTACTGTATTAAAATGGTAAGTAATTGAGTAAGTAATCGAACATCGCGGCCCTTATTGCCAATACAATTATCATATTAAAATAAAGAATTCTATTTAATATTCATAAAGAAATTATAGTGTCGTTCTTCTAATGAGTAAGATGGAACATAAACCACCATGTTAGTTCCCTAACATTGTGTAATACAATGATGGGAACACATGGTGGGCCATGGTTCCGATCATTGTATTAATATAAATAAAGTTATCTTACCTGATGTCAGGTGCTGTCCTCGAATCCAACGTTGATATTATTCAGTTATCTTCTGTAGAAATCCTATTGGTCAACAGAGCAACTGAAAATCCATGGGACACCTATAAAAGAAGAAGAGATGACAGTTGAGCGCATTCACAGCGCTGAAAACAAAGCTGATCCCACCCACCCTCGCTTAATATGTATAGTGGCGATGTTCATTATGGGGGTAAGTCGCTCACAAGTTACAGTGGAACATAAACCACCATGGAAAAAGAAACGGTGATGTGAACGCCCTCTAAGTCATCACTTTGTGATTGGAGAGGGTCCAACACCTGAGACCACCGCTGCTCAGCAATGTGATTGTAGCTTAGCCCGGGCCAGTGATGACATGTATATTGGTCACATGACCTAGGGGCAGCTCACCAAATAGAAGTAAATGGGGCTGCGATACCATACATAGCCATTATACAATGTACCGGTTAGTGCGCTGTGAACAGAATGCATTGCTATGTGGAGCACCATGGCATCTTGGGACAGTTGTTTGGCAGGCTCATAGAAACACCCAGAAGCACTTAGTTGCACTTTCGGGTCTGTATCTCTGCACTGCAAAGGATATGACGTCCTATCTTTTGCCATATTTTGTGCATGATGGACCCAAAGAAATCAATGGATCCATACCCCGATATGAAGTTCACACCACTGCTGACCATGTTTTGAGGACCACTTGCAGTCTGAAACATGGGCAAGGTGACCATATGGTTGTGTGTAAAGCAAGTGCATGCTCTTTCAGTCTGTTGCCTAGTGCTAAGTGTGTATCAGACATATAGCCAGGGAAACACTGCTATACCGGAGACAAGTGTGTATTTGACATATAGCCAGGGAAACACTGCTATACCGGAGACAAGTGTGTATTTGACATATAGCCAGGGAAACACCGCTATACCAGAGACATATGTGCATATATAATTTACTTCATAACTCTATTTTACTATGCATTGCTGGGGATCAAAAGCCTTACTAGTGAAAATAGGAAATATTTGCTAATATGATGATTATCATGTCTGTGATTGGAGTAGTACTCTATGTATCATTGTAATACAGCTCTGGAGGAGGTGAAAAAACACAACTAAAGTAATGGAAGAAGGAAACAAACTGAGCATGCTCCCTTGAGTACTGGGCTCTGAATGATGATGTTATGGGTGTAGCTATCAGGCTCAGCTGAAGTAGTGGGCGGAGAGGAAGAAGAGAAAGAGGAGTGGGCGCGTGGAGCAGCACTGCCGGAGGGGCAGTGGGAGGATACAGAGAAGAGTTGCCTCATCACTGCTGACACTCCCACAACCAGGAAGCACAGAAAGTAGGAAGAGCTGGCTGTATGGCAGACATGAGAAAAGCACAGCTTGATTAAAAACATGTTTCAAAGTACTCAGTTAGCTTTAGTCTGTCATATTAGGAGCTATAGTAGTGAGTTTTTACATTTTTTATAGAACTCGGATAACCCCTTTAAGCCCTAGATAAGAGACAAATTCAAGTGATGTGTGACGCTGATATCTGACTTTCTTCACTGGTCAGCGTCAGTGTCACAATGACTTTTAGGTTCATTTTGTTCATTTTTTGGTATACTAAATCTCATAGATGAAGCAAATCATAAACATTAGTGTCTAAAGCAATAGCTCAGTGGTAAGACACTTGCTTTTTTTCTGTGGAGTGTGTCTGTGACACTCAGGAAATTTTTTAAACATTAAGAACACTCCTTCATCCGACTGTGGGAGACTGTGGGAGATTAAATTCTTCTCTGGAGTGTGTCTGTGAAAATCATAATTTTTTTAAAAAATTAATTACACCCCCTTCATCCGTCTGATGGTTGGAGAGGAAATTCTTTTAAGTTGGAGTCCTCAGGTAAAGCTATAGTTTAGAGGTTAAGCTATTTGTTTTAAATTTAGAGATCCTAGGTTTGAATCTCAAGTTTTTTTCTTTAGATATTTTTTTTTCTTCCACATTTATCCCATAAGACAATTCTATATCCTTGTCATATTGAGAATAATGTTTTTTTTAGAAAGCTAATAAATATTGCTGGTTTCTTCATAAATATATAGTGTCTATAAATAAACCAGTAATAAGTCTTAGCAAAAAAAAACAACAAAAAAAACCAAACAATATTCTCAATATGGTAAGGCCTAATTAATATTAATTATGTATTATTTATTATAGTATATCCTAATTAATATGGTTTTAAAGAAAAAAAGAAAAAAATAATAGAAAGAAAACAGATCTCTCTGGGGACTTAAACCAGGGATGTCTACATGCAAAACTATTAGCTTAACCTCTAAGCTATAGCATTACCACATATAGGTAGCTGGATTCTCTATGCTTATAAGCTAACAGACATTACTAGTGTCTACATAATCATATATTGTGCCTGTGAATAAAACAGTGATATGAATATTAGCTTTCTGAGCAGATCTTAGTGTGGTGAAGCTATAGCACCCTGTGTGTATATTACACATATATACAGTAGATATATATAAGCCAGGACACAGCTCTGCATATAGTGACTACTCAACATTTTCAGGAGTCCCAGAAAAATAATAATTCTTGCTAATAACTACATACACACTTGAGAGAGTTGAACCAATGTATAAGCCATGTAAGATAACAGAGTGAGAGCACATTTAGAAGATAAGTTGGTTTGCAGATCTGTGAGGAGGTAGCGAATCCTGCAAGTCTCTTGCAGCATCAGCTACTCCAGAACACTCCCACACTTCCTTCTGCCTGTATTTGCTGGGAGAGATGGACCATGCCTAACCACAGACAGTGGACTAGTGAGACTCCTAGTGGTCATATCTTTACAGCTTATGTTTGGGTGGATGCCGACAAATAATTTCAATAAAGTGGTTTACATATTTCATAATTAGACTCCTTCCTAAGAAATAAGAATACATTATTATATTGTACAGTGACTCTTTCAAGACAACAAAAAACTAAATAGCCCTGGAAATGGTCACCTGGAAACAGATGAAGATAAATTACTATTAATTAAACTACATGTACTCTTAATAAAATAAAAAAGGACTACTTACATCACAAATCACTTGAATTTGTCTCTTATCTAGGGCTTAATAAAATGTTCTTTGTTTTAAAGGCTGATATGGGTTTTTAACCAAGTAACACTATACACAAGGCAACGGCCTTACCACTGAGCTAAAAGCTTGCCTAATATTAGATTGGAATTTTCTTCATCCATGTGATGCTGACACTAACTAGTCAGGAAAGTCAGACATCAGCATCACACATCACTTGAATTTGTCTCTTATCTAATGTTTAAAAACATTAACTTGTTGTTTTACGGTTGCTAATGGGTTTGAACCCAAAAGCTCCAGTGTATAAACCAGTAACTTAACCACTGAGCTATACACTCATACGACACAGTAACATGTTAGCTTTTCAACATTTCAGACACATAGCCAGAAGCTAAGCTATATACTTTCTTTGGTTGTGTGATTTGACCCTGACCTATGAAGAGCATAAGTCAAACTCAGATGTCAGAGTCAAATATCAAAGTCAGGTGTCAGGGTCAGGTGTCAGAGTCAGGTGTTTGGGTCAGGTATTTGGGTGAGTATTTTGCCTCACACTGACATTATTCTGATATATGACTATGATATCTGGCCATGTCCTAAAATGAACACTGTAACCTGGTGTCCCTGATGTTCTCCAACCAAACTGCAGGACACACAGATACAAGCAGCATCCTTAGTTCAGTAATATTTCAAGACCTTATGGACAGAACATTTCCTTTTCTCCAAGGAAGTGCTGGGTTCAGATAAGAACAAGAAGAATGGCAGGACACAACAGACTACTGACAGGAGACACATTTATTTGAATTGGTACATTTAATGAGGTGACAAATGCACCACTACTGGTTGTTACAATGGTCAGCAGATGACACACTAAGCTTATGCACACGGCCATTGTCGTTTTTGTGGGCTGCAAATTGCAGGTCCACAAAAAAAAACAAAAGCCGGCTGTGTGCATTATACATTTAGCAAAATGGAATGGCCAGCCCTTTATAGAAGTTTCCTACCCTTGTTTGTTTTGCTGACAAGAATAGGACATGTTCTATATTTTTGCGGGGTCATGGATGGGACATATGGATGTGGATCTTTTTGAAGTGAACTGGTCCGTATCTGACCCGCAAAAAATGCGCCATGTGCATGAGCTCTAAGGTGTACAGGAACTGGCCAAAACTATTCCCCACCACCACCCCCACGCTACACCTCAAAGTTACTGACCTTGACCCCTCCACATCACTAAAACACCAGTAAATCACATTCCCTTGAAAGAGAAAATATTTTTTCAAATTTTCTGTTGTCTAAACCTAGGGTTGCGCCTTATAAAGTGAAAAATACAGTAAAATTTACTGGTGGGATGAGAGGCTGCTGTCTGTCAGAATGCAAAGCATCTGCACATGCGCCACAGGGAAGGGGTAGTTCTGGTTCCATCCACAGTGGAAGTGACGCCCCGTCTATAGCCCAGGCTGGAAACCTGGTAAAGGACATGATGTTGACAAGCGTCATGTCACCGGGATCAGAGCAGCCAATTCACACAACTGCAGAGCAGTAAGTCCTGTACATTACAAACTTTCTCCTACAGGTTTTTTATATGAAGTTAAGGTGTTCTTGTGGAAAACCACTTCCAGCACCAGAGTTTATAGCACAGGGTCAGTTTAGTGCACTGTAGTTTATAGAAGCGCTTGTATAGCACACGCCGGGTCCCAGTGCAGCACTGCAGTGCATGTATCATTATGGGCATTTGCAGCAGTTTAGCAATAGGTTACCAGGGATCAGCAACCTCCAGCACTCCAGCTGCTGTGAAACCACAACTCCCAGCATGCACACTTGACTGCTCTTCTAACTCCCATAGAAGTGAAAGAAGGATTCTGGGAATTGTAGTTTCAGAACAGCTGGAGTGCGGGAGGTTGCTGATCTCTAGGCTAGGCAGTTGCGTAACTTTGCTTTAAAAAGTATGGCTTGAGCACCTCCACCCCACAAAAAACCCAAACATGTTCATTCCCTGAGTATATCGTCTCCAGCATATGGATGCACCCAGAGAGTAATTATCAGCTACCTGTATAATGGATCATCCACCTATGTGATCTAGTCATAGGATCAGCTGTAATATAGGAACCATCACCTGTAGCCCCACCTTCTCATTCATCCCACTGGCTAGATGATCCACCAATCAGATTACAGTTTCTGTCACCAGTCTCGGGGCAGATTTCATAGCTTATAATGGTTTCTCCCAGCTGCTTTGCCTGATATCTTTACAGAACCGCTCCATAGATATAATGCAGCATGAAGGGGCTCGGTGAAGGTGGCAGTGAAGGTGTGTAAGTGTCTGATGGGGTCACACAGCTCATAAAAGGACAGCTGTCCGGCCTCATAATACAGACATATCCTGACTCTATCACTGGAGATCTTGTCAGGTAACTGGATATCTTTACTGTCATGTTTCACTAAATACTGATTATTATACCTCATCAAACTCCAGGACTTGTTATTATTTCCAATGTATGACCGATCTCCCCTCCTGTCTATACTGGGATAACACATTCCCACCATGCAAATCCCAGATCCAGTGATCTCCACATCCCAGTAATGTCGCCCTGAAAGAAATCTACTGCTGCTCATCACCTGATTATTCTGGAATCTCTCTGCTGTTTCTGGACGATTCTGCTTATTTTGTGTTCCACTTGCAGTTTTCAGGTCGTCTGATATAAGGACATTATTAGCAGCTGTATTTACATCCAGTAATATGTCTGCAGGACCCTCCACATAGATCCCTCTCCTTATATCTTGTATTATGTCACATAATGTGTGTAATTTGTCTGAGATCACAGCCACATCCAGATCATCTACATCATGGAGACATCTATTTATGTCATCACCTCCCTCCTCCTCGGGATCACACAAGTCACCTGTATCTGGTTCCTGTAAGACAGTCAGTGGATCAGTCATGTTACACAGCTCTTCAATGTGTCTCATCTTTCTGGACAGCTCATCCTTCTTTACTTCCAGCTTCTGGATCAGAGCAGAAAGTGAAAGTGACTCTTCCTGTTCCTGCCTGGAGATCTCGCTCAGGACCCTCTTCTCCAGGTCGTCCAGTCGTCTCCTGATGTCTGTAAACAGGGCAGTGACTCTCTCTGCTTCTCCAGATGCTTTTTCTTGAGCTTTTCTACTGCGCTCCTCCAGGTTCTGGACTCTTTCCTCTGTCTCCTGTGTCTTTCTGTTCAGTTTCTGGAGAACATTTCTTACTTTCTTCTTCTTCTTCTCAGAGGCCTCATTCAGCATCACCACCCGATGTCCATGATGTTCTCCAGCCAAACTGCAGGACACACAGATACAAGCAGCGTCCTTAGTGCAGTAATACTCCAGGATCTTCTTATGGACAGAACATTTCCTGTTATCCAGAGAAGTGCTGGGGTCAGATAAGACATGTTCTGCTGACTTGCTGTGAACTCTCAGGTGTTTCTCACACAGACAAGCCTCACAGTGTAGACAGGATTTAACAGCAGGTACAGGAGAGTCCACACAGTAAGAGCAGCAGATCCCGGTTTTTGTATGTTGAGTAAACAGGAAATTCTCCATTATTTTACGCAGAGCTAAGTTCCTCATCAGTGCAGGCCGCTCCTGAAATTGTTCTCTGCATTCAGGACAGGTATAAACTCCAGACTCATCCTGTGTATCCAGTACACGATCAATACAGACCCGGCAGAAGTTGTGTCCACATCTCAGCATTACAGGATCTGTATAGGTGTGCAGACAGATGGAGCAGTCCAGTTCAGCTCTCAGATCAGCAGAGGCCATGGCTGACAGTGGAAGAGAGAAACAAAACTTTAGTTCTCTGACACTCAGAAGCCAGAGGGCGGGTTTATACTTGTGTGCACAGGATAGGGCTGAACAGCACAAGATCAGTTACTATTAACCTGTTAATGGATACTTATCATAATGATATGT
The DNA here is from genome assembly GCA_900303285.1 of Rhinella marina. Classification (NCBI taxonomy): domain Eukaryota; kingdom Metazoa; phylum Chordata; class Amphibia; order Anura; family Bufonidae; genus Rhinella; species Rhinella marina. The sequence continues at coordinate 22,886 of ONZH01001226.1, read as the reverse complement.
TCTATGTGCTATACATTTATGGTCTACATTGTGGTCACGACTTGTTACTTGCAGTTAAGATTCTAACAAGTAAGACCAAGTTCACACTTCAGTTATTTGGTCAGTTATTTTCCATCAGTTAGGCTCCATTCACACGTTCTGTTTTTCTTTCCTGATTCGATCCTGATTTTTTTCAGGACCCATTGAAATGAATGGATCCAGATCAGGATCAGGATCGAATCAGGAAAGAAAAACAGGATGTGTGAATGGAGCCTTATTGTGATCCAAAACCAGTAGTGAAGCCTACTAAGAGATAAGGTATAATGGAAAGATCTGCTCCTGTTCTGTGGTTTTGGCTCACAATGGAAACAACTGATCAACTCAGCCTAAGGGCTCATTCAGACGGCCGTATGCTGTCCGCAAAAATACGGATCCGTTTTTTGCGGACAGTTCAGCATGTCCGCAAAAAAACGGATTGCTTTCCGTATTTTTGCGGACCCATAGTCTTCAATGGGGCCACGTACTGATTTTCACTGACAAGTATAGGACATGTTTCAGTGTTTATGTGGAGCTGTGGAAGGGAAAAAAGGGCTCCATAGAAGTGAATGGGGCAGCATCTAATCTGCAAAAAAACGGATCCGTATTTTTGCGGATAGCATACGGCCGTCTGAATGAGCCCTAAGGCCTGTTTCCAGTGTCAGTCAATGACAGACCTGTGCCGTTTGTGGTCTCCATGGACTGCACACATACTCTATGGGGGGAATTTATCATGAGGAGAATATTTGAAGTCTGTGTTGATCTACTTTATGCCACATTTATCAAATGGTTGCGGACCAGAATTTTAATTTTTTCTAGACTCCAAAAACGGACAAATTAGAAAACCTTAGTGAAGGATAAATAAAGATAAATGTATAATTAAGTAATACAAGTCTATAGCTCAATATACTGATCATAACTCATTATCAGCATTTACTGTGAGCTGTGTTACTAGTGTTGAGCAAATCGAAGTCCACGAAGGGAAAATTCGATTCGCCTTGAAACCAAATTTTCTAGTGCTTTGAAGTCATTTTCCCAGAATGGCAGTAAAACATTTTTTTAAAAAATCATATTTACCTCATTCATTCAACCCGTGCACGGTGACATATGACTTTACCACGCCAGCCTATGTGGTAACGTCATCACGGTCCACGCAAGGTTTCGCGCTGGATCTTCTATCAGGATGGCAGCGGCCACCCCCCTGCAATCAAACGGATGCGGTAAGTATGACATCTTTAAGGCCCCTTTCACACCTGCGGCACGGGGCTCCGGCAGGCTGTTCCGGTGGGTGAACATGTTGTATTTTCGTTCCAGTCGCCTCTCAGCAGGGGTTGCTGTGCTGCGGCCGGCTCCGCAGCCCACCCCCATTACAGTGAAAGGAGTACCTACTCTTCCCTCCTTCACACGTGCACCTGCGGCAGCACGGATCCGGCGGGCTGTTCACCCACCGGAACAGCCTTCCAGAGCCCGTGCCGCAAGTGTGAAAACAGCCTAAACCTAATACTTTTGTCTAAAAATGCTCCTCCAGATTACCTACTCTTCCCTCCTTCTAGAGTGAGAGACTTTTTTTGTGACTTTTAAAAAAAGTCTTAAGCTAGGGCTACATGGCAACATGTGTTGCATGACAAAAAGAGTACAACTACATTGCGACCAGTGTCCAACGACATTTTTTGCAATGATAGTCAATGGTGTCTTACTGTGACATGCTGTGACTGCAAAACGCCAGTCACACAAAAATTCAACTTGGATGGATTTTTTGCGACTGTCATGTCGCAGCATGAGGCCATAGACCATCATTATAAAAATTCCTGCTTGACTTTTGTGCGACAAGGAGTCGCTCAATGCATTTCAGCGTGTAGCCCTAGTCTTACTGATAAATCTGGAATAAAACTCATTAACATAGTTAAACGTGCCTACTTTTCAACCCACATAGCAAAACTGGAGTGTTGTAAAAATACAAAAAACGTGCAAAATTCTGGAGTGGAGGCGTGATAAATCAGGGCTGTTGATGTATAATGTGTATATTCACACATCAGTGCTTTTCCACAGACCACGGCTCCATGGTGACACCACAGAAGCATGCTTTATATTGTCCGCGATTACGGATCCCTTATGCATATTGTAGTCTATAAGTCTGTGAAAACCATGGACACAGCCCGGTGCCATCTGTGTTTGGTCTGTGGTTTTCACAGATTGCTGCTAGAAAATGCTCTGGAAGCCAATTTTCAGGAAAGCGGTGTCCGTGAAACAGGATGACTAGGCTGGACACACTTCCAGCTTCCTGACTTCTGGTCTTCCTTCAGGTGCAAGGCCTGGATGGACAGGTGTCCTCCTTTTTTGTGGTTGAGCCAGTCAGTGAACTGTAGGACAGCTCCTCGGAGTGACAAAGAAACAGAAAAGAATGGCGGACAGTCTGCAGACAGTATCAGCAGCTGTAACTCCCTCCTCCCACTGCGGTCTGGGGAGACTACCGACCCAGAAGATCCAAATCCGCTGACATTTCAGCCAATCACAGAGTGAGCTGAGGTCCCAGCCGTTCCTCTTTGCACAGTCAGAGCTCAGTAGCCAAGTACATTCATGGTGCCAGAGCGATTGGGTGAGTTACCAGTAAATCCCATCAGTATAGTAGACTCACAAAGAAAGGACTATTGTGCTGGGGGAAAAGTATGTTGATAATTAGAGTTGAGCGAACCTGCGGGCCTGTTTTCACCTTCCTGCCCAGGCCATTTTTTGCTAATCTGACATGTGTCACCTCATGTGGTAATAACTTTGGAACGCTTTTACTTTATCCAGGCCATTCTAAGATTGTTTTCTTGTCACTTGTGCTTCACGACAGTAGTAAATTTGTGGCAAAATATTTCATTTTTATTTATAAAAAAATACCAAATTTAGCAAAATTTTAGAAAAATTAGCAAATTTCAATTTTTCTACTTTCAAAATACATAGTAATACCTCCAAAAATAGTTATTATTTTACATTCCCCATATGTCTACTTTATGTTGGCATCATTTTATAAATGTCATTTTACTTTTTTCGGACGTTAAAAGGCATAGAAGTTTAGAAGCAATTTTTCAAATTTTCAACAAAATTTCCAAAACCATTTTTTTAAGCACCAATTCAGATATAAAGTGATTTTGAGGGGCTTACGTAATGGAAACCACCCATAAATTACCCCATTTTAGAAACTACACCCCTCAAAGTATAAAAACTGATGTTACAAACTTTGTTAACCCTTGAGGTGTTCCACAAGAATTAAAGGAAAATGGAGGTGAAATTTCAAAATTTCACTTTTTTGGTAGATTATTCATGTTAATATTTTTTTTCTTGCAACACAGCAAGGGTTAACAGCAAACTAAACCTCAATATACATTGCTCTGATCCTGCAGTTTACAGAAATACCCCATATGTGGTGGTAAACGTCTCTATCGGTTTGTGGCAGTGGTCAGAAGGAAAGGAGCGCCATACGGATTTTGGAGGCAGATTTTGCTAGAATGGTTTTTAGGCACCATTTTGTAATTGAGAGACCCTGACGTACCCCTACAGTGGAAACCCTCAAAAAGTGACCCAGTTCTGGAAACTACACCCTTCAAAGAATATATTAAGGGGGGTACTGACCACTTTGACCCCCTAATCGTTTTACGGAATTTGGAAACACTTGGCTGTGAAAATGAAAAGTTTCATTTCTTCCAATAAAATGTTGCTTTAGCCCCAAATTTTTCATTTTCACAAGGGGTAACAGGAGAAAAGCACCCCATAATTTGTTACCCATTTTCTTCTGAATACGGCAACACCCCATATGTGGTGGCAAACTGCTGTGGGGGCACATGGCAGGACTCAGAACAGAAGGAGTGCAATATGGATTTTGCAGAACAGATTTTGATGGATTGGTTTGCGGGAGCCATTGATTTTTATTTTTTTGAGTTATTGTCTTATGTGGGGGCTCATTTTTTGCGGGATGAGGTGACATTTTCATTGGTACCATTTTGGGGTACATAAGATATTTTGATTGCTTGGTATAACACTTTTTGTGAGTCAAGGTGAAAAAAAATAGCTGTTTTGGCATAGGTTTTTAAAAATATTTTTTTACAGCATTCATCTGAGGTGGCAAATCATGTGATATTTTTATAGAGCAGGTTGTTACGGACGCAGCGATACCCAATATGTCTACCATTTTTATTTTTATTAAATTTTACACATTAGATTTATTTTTGAACAGAATAAAATCTTTTTTTTTATGTTGCTATTTTCTGAGAGCCATATTTTTTTTATTTTTTGGGCGATTGTCTCAGGTAGGGTGTCATTTTATGCGGGACAAGATGACGGTTTGATTGGTACCATTTTGGGTTAAGTATGCCATTTTGATCGCCTGCTATTACACTTTTTGTGAGGCAAGAGGGAAAAGAATGGCTGTTTTGGCATAGTTTTTTAAAAAAAATTTTTACAGCATTCATCTGGGGGGCCATCCCATGTAATATTTTTATACAGCAGGTTGTTACAGACGCGGCGATGCCCAATATGTCTAACATTTTTATTTTTGGAAAGTTTTACACAGATTTATTTTTGAACAGAATAAAATCTTTTTTTTGTGTTGCCATTTTCTGAGAGCCATATTTATTTTATTTTTCGGGCGATTGTCTCATGTACGGTATGATTTTTGCAGGACAAGATGACGGTTTGATTGGTACCATTTTGGGTTAAATACGCCTTTTTGATCACCTGCTATTACACTTTTTGTGAGGGAAGGTGACCAAAAAATGGCTGTTTTGGCACAGTTTTTTTTTTTACTGCGTTCACCTAGCGAGGTGAATGATGTGATATTTTTATAGAGCCAGTCGATACGAACGCGGCGATACCTAATATGTATACTTTTTTTCCCCTTTTTTTATACAATTTTTTTAACTTTATTTTGGGAAAAGTGTGCTTTTTTTACTTGAAACTTTTATTGTTTTGTAATTTTATTATTTTGTTTTTTACTTTTTTCACTTTTTTTTTCACTTTATTTAACTTTTGAGGGTCTGATCGCCTTTACAATGCATTACAATACTTCTGTATTGTAATGCATTGGCTGTAAGTGTATTACTCAATGTAATACACTTATAGCCTGCTTCCTGTGCGATCCAGGGGGCTGGATCGCACAGGCACGCAGGGATAGCAGCCATGATGCCTAAGGAAGGCATCAGGCTGCTATCCAAGCCATCGGGTCCCTGTCACAGCGGCCCCGATGGACTCCCCTTCCTTCCTCCTGCATCGCATGTGCCGCGGTCAGCGCTGACCGCGGCACATCGAGGGTTAATACGCCCGCATCGCAAAATACCTTACTCCAGTGCTCGGCCATGTAGATTCTGGACCTTCTGGGTTCTCTCTTTCTGGAGTACTGTGAAAATGGTGAGGTCTTTCTCTCAGTAGATAATCCTCAGAGAAGGCGAATCTCTGGAACTTTTGGCCTAGTCCTGTGAGGAGTGAGCACTTGCACCTTTTTCTCACATTCTCTGCTGAAAAACAGATTGACTGAGTTAGGGGCAGACCTAAATCTACCCTCCAACTTCCTGCAGGCTCAGAGCCTAATGATGGTCTAATGATGTCCGGTTCTGAGACTGATAAAGGAGAAAAGGAAGGAGAATGTCTACAATCTGAGACACATCACTTGTGAATGACTGGATTTATTTCACAAAAGTTTTATTGGTATTAATAAAAAGGCAACAAAATACACAAGAAACATATCATTCAAAAGTATACAGAAATGTCAATGACATCATTAGAAAACTTCATATCCAGAGACATAAAAGTCCATATCTGCGTAGGGAATAATTAGACAGTAATATGAAGTACCAAGCTATACGGCTAGTTTGCCACAATGTAAGTTGCCTTAAAAGTTTAACACTAAAGAGAAAAAAATAAAAATAAAAAAGGAGGAAGGGAAGTAGGAGTGGGCAAGAAGTTACAAACGTACAAACGTAACATAAACAAAACATAATTGGTGCCGGAGAATAATTAAAGGAAAAATATTGTTACACGGAGAAAGCCATTTGTTTAAGAAGAACTTACAGTCGGGTACTTTTTAAGCCATTTACTTTAAATATGTGTCATAATTCCCTCTGCAGGAAGCCATTGTGCTTTCCATTGTGCAATTATACTCCACTCTACGTATGATACCATTAATGGTGGAGATTTGAGCAGAGCGCCAATCTTTAGCTATCAACGTCCTAGTTGCTGTCAGGACATGGAAAACGATGATTTTATCCAGTCTGGGCAGATCTGCTATACCCACATGTAATAAGCAGAAAACCGGATTATTGGGAACGCACAAACCCAGTGTGTTATTTAAAAGAGACAGTCTCCTTCCATAGGGCAGTGAGTTTCTCCCAGTCCCAAAATATGTGTTTGATATTCCCTCCAGCCTTTTTTCACATCTCCAACAGAGGGCAGACACCTCTGGATATATCTTTGATAAACGAAGTATAACATCTTACGCGTGGACTCTAGATGGGTAGCACAAGTTGAGAATTGTCTGGCCGCTGAAAACACCTTAAGCCACATCTGTGTGTCATTAGAAAGGCCCAAGTCATTTGTCCATTTTATCGGTAGAGTCATGTTCTAATAATAGTCTATATATTTTAGACAAACCTTTTGCACAACCCAATTTAACAAAATAAAATAATTCAAAAGATGGGTTAGTGACCTTCGGGGCTTGTGAAAGAGAGGCAAGAAATGATCGGAGCTGTAGGTATTTATAGAATCCTTTAGTTGACACGCGAAAAGATTCAGTTATAGTAGAAAAAGGGACTAAATGCCCTGAATGCCAAATTTGTTGAATCTCAGTGATTCCTGCAGCTATCCAATCTGTAAAAGAAACATCTGGTATAAGGAATTCTATCATATGAAATAGTAGGTATATTCCAGGAAATTAGATTTTTTCCCTTGACCATTTTCATCCAAGAGACAAAGCCTAATTTTCACTGGCGGTAGGTGAGAAGTAATATGGGCATGTTGTATAAAATTCGCCTTCAAACAATCTTTTAGGGAAGTATACCCCAACGTTCCAGTATCTAAGTGCACCCATTGTGGGGCATTTTTCCCCATAAACCAACATCTCGTCTGATCAAGTATTGCAGCATGATAATAAAGAAATAAATTAGGAAGCCCTAATCCTCCTTGTGCTACAGATTTATATAATGTGGAATTAGCTACTCTATGTCTTTTGCGGTTCCAAACAAAGGTGGTTATCAGGGACTGCAGCTCTGTTATATATCTTCTGGACAGCACTATAGGGACATTTCTAAAGAAATATAATCATTTAGGTAGTATCATCATTTTGACCGCCGCTATTCTCCCCTCCCAGGATAACTCCACTTTAGAATAGGCTGTCATGTCATCTTTAATCGCCTTAACCAAAGGGACATAATTTTGGGAATAAAGGTCTTTAGAAGGGAAAGTAAGGACTATCCCCAAATAAGGCAAACCCCCCTTTTTCCATTTAAAAGGATATTGAGAGGCTAGTTGAGAAGTCACAAAAAGTGGGAGACCCATATAAGGGATTTGTTGGCATTAAGTTTGTAGTATGAAATTTCGCTAAATTGCGATAATATATTCATAACCGCTGGTAAGGACTTCTGAGGGTTAGTCCTAGCTATAATGACGTCATCTGCAAACAATCCTATTTTGTGATCAACTCCGCTCATATTAATGTCGGAAATCTCAGTGGAGGATCTGATTAGTTCTGCTAGGGGTTCCATGACCAAAGTAAATATTAAGGGGGAAAGAGGACACCCCTTCCTAGTTCCATTTGTGATGGAGAAAGATTCTGACAGACGTCCAGATGCTAGCACTTTTGCAGTTGCTGTTGAATATAATGCTAAAATAGCTTGTTTGGCCATTCCAGAAATCCCAAATTTGGACAAAACCACACCCAAATATCCCCAATGTACCCTGTCGAATGCCTTCTCCGCATCAAGAGATAGAAGCAGAGAAGGCACCCGACAGGCCTCCACCCTTCCCATCAAATCCAAAACCTCCTTGTCCCACCGATTGTCTGCCCTGGACAAACCCTACTTGGTCTCCATGTATCAATAAAGGGAGAACTGCAGCGAGTCTAGTAGCTAAGATCTTCACATACAGTTTCAGATCTGTATTTAACAGAGAGATTGGGCGGAAATTCTCAGGTCTAGCCGGCGATTTTGGCAATGCAACTATTGTGGTAGAAAGTATTTCTTCGGGAAAAGATCCCGAGTTGTGTATATAATTAAACATTCTATGAAGATACAGCATCAGTAGGGGGGTTGGGCAAACTGCTTATAATAATCATTAGAGAGACCATCCGGACCAGGGGTCTTATTGGGTTTCAAGGATTTAACTGCTGCAGATATCTCAGGGATGGAAAATTCTGCTGAAATATTTTCTAAGGTAACCGCATCTAAGGACGGCAGTTGCACAGAGTTAAGACAGTGCTCAATGGCCCTTTGCTCACGTTGTGGAGTGGAGTTATCCTTTTTCAAGTTATATAGTTTTGAATAGAACTGCGCAATTGAGTCTGCAATACCTTTAGGCTTTAAAATCTTATCTCCCGTGGAGGTATATAAAAAGGATATTTTAGACTTAGCACAGAGGATTTTCAATCTAGACGCCAAATAGAGAAGTGGCTTTATTGTCATGTCCGTAATACGTAGCTTTAAGCCTTCTCAGGGTCAAATCATATTTGTGTAGTTGGAGAAGGTGGAGCCTATGATGCAAATCTTTAAGTTCCTGTTCCCTACCTGAATCATATGAAGCTTTGTTTAGTTGAATGGATTAAGTATGTTACACTACCTGTTTCTCCCTTTGTTTTTTATCTTTTGATGCCATGCTTATGTAGTGTCCCCCTTATAAAAGCCTTATGAGCACACCATATGGAAGCTATACCGGTTTTACCATTATCATTAAAGGAAAAAAATTCCTGAAGAGCTATCTTGGACTGAGGGAGATACTTTTTTTTTTTTTAATAGTCTTTATTTGTCATTTTTCAAAACAAGACAATTAGACAATCAAACACTGACATAGAGCACACACGCTCAATAAGCCTTATAGAGTCCATTATATAACTCCTAGATTTGGAGAAATTCAATCATAAAATATTCCAGTAGACAGGCATCGTATTATATTTAGTATATTGCAGTAACACGACTCTACAGGCCACAGTCACACATCCAAGCACACCACCGCAGCGCCGTGAGATCCCCACCACAGATCAATCCGTAAGCGTTCTAGCAGCAATCCATATGCCCCAGATTTTATCAAATTTCTTCTCATTCCCCCTGGCTATACATGTCAGTTTGTATAGTGGCAAAGCAGCTTCAATTAGCTGTATCCAATGTTGTAACGAGGGGACCTTAGGTGGTTTCCAATTTAGTAAAATAGTCTTTCTAGCATAAAACATTAGCAAACGATAAAGCATCCTAGAATGTTTCGTTTGCAATATATCCTCCACCAGACCCAGCAGGCTACTCTCAGGTGAACAGACTGCAGGCAGTCCTAATTTTTCGTTCAGGAACCCGTGGATTATCGTCCAGAACCCCGCAATTATCGGACACTCCCAAATCATGTGGAGTAACGTGCCTGTTGCTCCGTTACACCGAGTACAGGCAGAACTATACAACTGGTTCATTCGCGTCAGCCTAACCGGGGTCAGATACACTCTATGGAGCCACTTAGTTTGTATTAACTGGTCCCTGGCACAAATTACTGTATTTTTCCAATTATGTGCAAGTTCCCTTTCGTGTCGGTCCTCTAGCTTTGGTAAATCCTTCCCCCATTTTAGCAAGTGCCCTGGTCAGTGGGGAAGCCAATTGGGACATGAGCGCCAAATAAAAGGATGAAACTGGTTTGCACAACGTTTTCCGCCTAGCGATCTTTTCAATCTCCCCATGTTCCATCTTAACTATACTACCTCCAAATTGCTTTACACACGCATGTCTCAACTGGAAGTACCGAAATAAGCTACTCCTTGGAAGATTAAACTCATTCCGCAAATCCAGAAAAGTCTTAAAAGAGCCCTCCCCATATAACTGGGCCAAATACTTAACTCCGTGCTGCGGCCAGAACTCAGAATCTGTCAATACATATAACTCCTGCAACTTAGAGTTTCTCCATAATGGCAAAACCGGAGACCATCCCTCACCACCTCCTTTATCTCCCCAGACCCGAACATGTTCTTTCCATACTTTAACCACAGCTACCATTGTTTGAGGTCAGAGATTTATCCAGGTATCTGCCCGCTCTATACAAAAGGTTTGTTAAAGCCTCATACGATCCCATAAGGGCTGCTTCTAGGACTATAGCAGGGTTATTAGCATCTGCTCTCACCCACCAGCTCGCATATGATAACTGAACCGCACAGTAATATCTATACATGTCAGGCAAGGCCAGACCCCCCCTGACCAAGGGCGCCTTCAAAGTATCCCTAGCTAATCTGGGCTTCACATTTGTCCATAGAAAGGGAGACAACAACTTGTCAATGGCATTAAAATGTGCCTTCTGAAGAACCACTGGAGCAGCTCTATAAACATATAAAAGCTTAGGCAAAGTATCATCTTAAATATGTTAATGCGCCCTATAAGGGACAAAGGAAGGCACTCCCACATTTTCAACTTTTTTGCCATATACTCCATGGTGGGTACTATATTAAGTGAATAGAAGCACTGCACATTCTTATGTATTATAATCCCCAGGTATTTAAACTGATCTACTACCCGAAGTTTAGACTTATGCGAGATCCGAATACTATCTCCTTCATCTATCAAATATAACACAGACTTAGACCAATTTACCCTCAAGCCAGAATACCCCCCATAATCATTCACTAAGTCCAAAAGGGCATCTAAGGAACTTTCCGTATCCCCCAGGTATATCAACATATCATCCGCATATAAGGATAATTTTTTCCGTTATTCCTGCAACATTCCACCCCTCGATAGCATTAGAACTATTCAGAAGACCAGCCAGGGGTTCCATCACCAATGCAAACAGCAGGGGCGACAGGGGGCACCCCTGCCTCGTACCCCTATGCAAAACAAAAGGCTCCGATAAATAACCATTTACCCTGACACGAGCCATAGGCCTCAAATATAATAGTTTCAACCAGTGAACAAAATTCCTTGGGAAACCAAATCTATCCAGAACTGCCCATAAAACGCCCATTCCACCGAATCAAAAGCTTTTTCATTATCTAGTGAGGCGATAGCTCTATTGCCTATATTATCATGTGTCAGTTGCAAATTAGTATAGAGTCGTCGCAGGTTAATGTCTGTGGACTTCCCCGGCATAAAGCCTGTTTGATCCGGTCCCACAATGGATAAGATTACGCCCACTAACCTCCTGGCCAATACCTTTGCCAACACTTTAGCATCCAAATTTATTAGCGAAATTGGACGATAAGAGCTACACTGGTCCGCCGGCTTCCCCACCTTATGGATCACCACAATTGTGGCTTCAGAAAAAGATGGTGGCAGTTCAGATTTCTCAAGTGCATACTTAAAAAGTGCACTCAACCTGGTACCAAGCCCACTCTCATAACGTTTGTACCACTCAGCAGGAAAACCATCCGGACCCGGTGTCTTACCCGGAGCGATAGATCCAATAGCCAGCTTAATTTCGTCTACAGATATCGGAACATCCAAAAACTCTCTGTCTTCACTCGACAATCTAGTAAGGTTAACTCGGCCCAAATACTCCCTCAACCTGGCATCCGATACATCATACCGCGAATCATATAGCTTGCTATAATAAGAGGCAAATTGAGCGCAGATTCCCACTGGATCCATTGCCACACCTCCAGCCAGTCCTCTTTCTAGTATCACTCGGGTCCTCAATATAAGCCTCCTCTGTCTCCATCAATTTGGATTCCAAATTCTCCCTATTAATCCTCAACTCTGCTCTATGGGCTGCAATAGCTGAGATACATACTCCCCTCAACACTGCCTTGCATGCCTCCCATTCTATTATTGGACTAGACGATCCCTCATTGATTTTCCAATACTCCTCCAATTCCTGGCTACATTTGGCAGCAACTGGAAGTACCTGCAACCACGCCGGATTTAGCCGCCACAGCTTAGCGGGCCCATCTATCGGCTGGGACAGTATTACCTGGAGAGGAGCATGATCAGAAATCCCCCTTGGCAAATAAGAAGCATCCCTCACCATCCCAAGCAGTTCAGCGTTACCAAATGCAAGATCAATGCGAGACATGGTATTCCCAGAAGCAGAATAACAGGTGTATTGCCTATTCCCCGGGTTTCTCCATCTCCACACTTCCTCCAGGTTATGGGCCATAGCCCAGTTTGCCAGAAGTGGGCTTTCCCTCTGTTGGTGCCTAAGTCTATCCAGCTGACCGTCTAAAACTGCATTAAAGTCTCCCAATATTAACACAGGCGCTTGAGGCAATTGAGACACCTTGGTCGCTATCTCATCTAAAAAGGATTTACTACATGGGGGAGGAGAATAAATACCAATCACACTCAGTAACCTGCCCCGTATCGAACAATGCAAAATTATGTATCTCCCATGTATGTCCACCTGTACTGTGTGTAATTGCAATGGAGTTCTCTTACTGATCAGGATTGACACTCCTCTTGCATTGTTAGTATAAGTCGCATGAAAAGTCTGCCCCACCCAGGGTCTTCGGAGCGCCAACACCTTACGGTCCTTTAAATGGGTTTCCTGTAAAATAATCAAATCAGGATCATACGGCTTAAGATAATTAAACACCAGAGCTCGCTTAATCTTACAATTCAGGCCCTCACATTCCATGATATTATCTTAATTGTCGCCATAAGGAAGACATCATCCTATACCACTGTGTGAAAAATCTCACGACGCTACGGTGACACTCACACTCACATTCACACCATATCAAACTTGTAACATAAAATCCCATCCACCCACCCTGCCCACACATCCCAACTAGTATGAGCCTTGGATCCCTAAACTAACTGATATGAAGCAGTGCCCTGACCTAATAGTCAACTAGCTTATTAGCCCATCCCTGAACTAGATGAGCACAATTACCCCCACCCACTCTAGGCGACTCAACAAGTAACACTGAACTGGTGAGAACTATGAAGACCAAGCTTATTCGAAGCTGAGTCTCAATTAAACACCGTCACTAAAACTAACCTTCAGTAGTAATTACCTACTCTAAAAACGCACCCATAATAGGCCTCCCCTGTTAAACAATACTTGTATCCCCAACATGAGTAAATTTACCCACAAAAACTAAACCTGCATCTATATCACTGATGACCACTCCTCTCACATATCCTGCAGTAAACTTGACAATATCTAGATCCCCAGAGATGTCTAAACCGACAGCCTCACTCCCGTCTCCTTGGAGGGTTACGACTGTCCAGCCAATCTGACGCCTCTTCTGGCGTTTGGAAAAAGCGAACCGAGCCATCTGCTTGAACTCGCAGCCTTGTGGGGTATAGCATGGCATACTGTAAGCCGAGTTCTCTCAGTCTTGCCCTCACTTGTGAAAATTGCCTCCTCTTTTTCTGGACCTCGGTGGTAAAATCCGGATAAAAGGAAATTTTTGCATTTTCATACGAGACAGAGCCTTTCTTTCTAGCCGCTGCCAAGATACTGTCCCGGTCTCTGTAGTTCAGGATTTTCATAATGAAAGGTCTTGGCTGCGACCCTGGTGGAAGAGGTCTTGTTGGGATTCTGTGCGCTCTTTCAATCACAAAACACTGAGAAAGCTGCAACGGGGACAACACGGACTTAATAAGATTCTCCGCGAATACTTCAGGCTCTGCACCTTCTGCTCTCTCTGGAAGTCCCAGGATACGGACATTATTACGCCTATTTCTATTTTCAGCATCCTCCGCCCTAGCTTGCAGATTCTTGACTTGCTACAGAAGTGTATTTGTCAACTCAGAGTGGCCATGTACTGTGTCTTCTACCTCTCCCACTCTGCGTTCCACTTCAGTGGTGCGATTTCTCATTTTTTCAATATCATGACGCAGAAAATTAACATCACTCTGTAAATGATCAATTTTAGCTGTTAGGGCTGCCTGACAGGCCGCTATAGCCAACATAATTTTATCTACTTGCTGAGTGTCCTCAACTGGGGGTGTAAGCCCCTCTTCTTCTTCAGTTTGACTCATGTTGTCTACCAGACATTTATCAGACAAGTGCACAGGTGTTGAAGCTGTCTTCCGCCCCATATACAGCAGCTGATTTGTTGTATGTGGATATGACAGGCAGATAACTCTCCTACTGTTAGATATATATATAGCTCTTTGACTCCAGAGTCTTAAGGAAAGTCTGTTTAGCACAGAAGAGGAAAACTGACAGCAGATTTTAATTCAGGGCTTGTCCAGGGCACACTCTGCACTTATAGCCACCAACAGTAACCTGTACCCAAAATGGCTGCCACCCACCCTGAGCACACTACACGCGGCCAGGCAGTCCAGAGAGCCCCCCTTTCTCCTTACACACTATACTGGGGGGTCTCAGGGAAGCTTCCTCCTCTGTTGTGCTCCACTACTGTTATCTGCCCACACTGACAGCCCTGCTGCACCCCAGTGCCCTCGCAGCAGTACTCAGCCTTGCCACAGAGTCCTCCAAGATGGCCGCCGCTCCATCCCGTCAGCACAGCCCACTGCCGCCTCGTCGCCAGGTAAGCCCCCGGCCCTCTCTCTCCTTTAGCGCCGTTCCTCCTCACCACTCCAAGTCACGGTGTGCGGTCCTTCCTGCACTTGTTATTCAGTACGGTCTTCCCCCTTCAGGCTCAGCTATGGCGCGCACCGTCTCTCTGGGGCCCGCTCCGCCAGTGCGCTCCTGTTTCCTCCAAAAGCGTCCAAATAGCCACCAAGACAGGTCAGGAGAGCGTAGTACAGGATCCCCCTGCAAGTTTAAAAGCTGGATGGGTATCTCTAAGCCGGATATTCAGGATGCTGCAACAGGATTCACGGGGAGCCTCTAAAACACGTCCTCACACCATGGATGCCAGGCCACGCCCCCCTGAGGGAGATACTTAGGGGAATGCAGAATCCTGCCATTAATCCTCCAAGGGATCCTAGGGGTGGAACTGTACTGTTCAGATAAGACAACAGATACAGGGGCATGATTAGACCAACTTATGTATCCAATCTTACAAGAAAAAACCCTTTGAAAAGTGTTATGATCCGCCAAGAAATCAATTCTGGAATACATCTTTTGGGCCGATGAGAAAAAGCTAAAATCCTTTTCCGTGGAGTGTTGTAGATGCCAAATATCTAATAGCCCCTCTGTTTGAGCAAGAAGGTCCAGAGGACTTAGGTTTTGAATCCAACTCAGGCCACATAAGCATATTAAAGTCACCCATATACAGAAGTGATCCCTTCTTTAGTGTACCAACCAATACTAAAAGCCTCTTGAAAAATCTGAGCTTCAAATAACATATTGTTGATTTCACAAATTAGGGCTCATTCACATCACCGTTAGGGATTCCGTTCAGGCTTTCCGTTATAACATCGTTATAACGGAAAGAAACGGAATCCCTAGGACGGACATCAACGGAAACGGAATCCTGTCGACAGGACTTTGTTTTCTGTCCAGCATAACGGCAACCAGACGGATCCGTTATGCTTTCCCATAGGCTTCTATTATGACGGATCGAAACGGAATGCCTCTTAAAGGTGTCCATTTTGATGTCCATCCTAGGGACTCCGTTTCTTTCCGTTATAACGATGTTATAAAGGAAAGCCTGAACGGAATCTCTAACAGTGATGTGAATGAGCCCTTAGAATCACATATCGTCCACCCTCATCTATGCATGAATCTATTAATTTAAATGCTAGGGTGTCCCTAACTGCTATAGAGACTCCCCGTTTTTTGGCGTCAACTGAGGCAGACACTATAACTGGAAATCTTTTGTGTTTAAGTCTGTGAAGATCGGCCTTCAGCAAATGCGTTTCCTGAATACATAAGATATCAGTTTTTTCTTTTACCGCATCCCGCCATAACTGGGATCTTTTAAAGGGACTGTTAAGACCCTTGGCATTAATTGAAGTAAATTTAAAGGGAGTCTGTCAGCACGATTTTTCATATAAAGGTAATGCCACTACTGGATTCAGCTGAGCATGTTGAATTCAAAAATGTTATTATTACAGTTCCTAGTAGTAGATTTAATGCTGAAAAAACGTTTTTTATAATGTGTCAATCACTCACATAAGGAGCCCAAGGGGATGTGCCCAGCCGCGTTCGAGCCTGGGCTCGCCGAGACAGTTGGAGCCCAGGACCGCCCACCTCATTAATATTCACTTCACTGCTTCCAGCTAAATACCTCTTATAGTGCCCCCAGTAGCTTAAACGGTCCACTCTAGTACCCCCAGTAGTTTAGATAGTTCCATGTAGTGCCCCAGTAGTTTATATAGCCCCCTGTAGATGAGATAGTCCTTGTGGTGCCACGGTAGTTCAGTTAGCCCCCATACTGCCTCCAGAAGTTAGATAGCCCACTTTACTTCAGATAGTGCCCTAAGTAGATTAGATAGCCCCATTGAGTGCCCCCAGTTTAGATAGCCTCCTTTAGTACAGATAGCCCCCATAGTGCCGCCAGAAGTTAGATAGCCCCCTTTAGTTCAGATAGTCCATATAGTGCCAAAGTTGTTTAGATATCCCTCTGTAGTTCAGGTAGTCCCCATAGTGCCCCCAGTAGTTAGATAGCCCCTTTAGTACAGATAGCCCCCATATAGTGCCCCAGCAGTGAAATAAAAACAAAAATGACATACTTACCTGATTTCTTAAGCCAGTTCTCCATGCCACTTTAACTCTGTCCCGACGCAGGCGGCGCGCCGCATGATGATGTCATCACACAGCGAGATGCCTGCGCCGGGCCCAGGACAGAGGTACTGTAACATTAGGCTGCAGGCTGGCCTGCCTGCGGCCTATTGTACATCGCAGGCAGAGCCTGCATGGATCCACAGTATTCACGGCAAATATGCCGTGAATACTGTAGTAGATTCACGGACAGACTTTTTTTCTGCCAGACGCTACGGACGGCAGAAAAAAACACCCTGTTTTTACAGACTGTCGGTGAATCTACGGACGGTTGGGAACCCTGGTCGGGAGCGGTCTTCTAAGTCGATTACCTTTGCACATAATGCTGCGAGCTCCTTATCTCTTTCATTAGTATCTCTTTCATTCATTGTGTGCTTTTGCAAATTTAGACATTTTATTTTCCAAGTGAGAGGTACGCATCCCCACATAATTTATTTCTTTCTGCAGTGGAGCCAATATGGCGTGAAAATCTACCTGTAGAGACGATCTCAAGTCCCCCATTAGGGCTTTTAAGAAAGCTTCCGTGATCAGCCTGTCACCTCCAGTATTGCCAATATTAGAGCAGGGTTGAGAGTGAACCATCTGTGAGCGGTCACCATAATGAGGATCAGTTGCAAAAGCATGGCTTTGAGGCCTGCCTACGATATTACAATGGTGACCAGGGGTGTGCTCATAACTATACTGCTCCACTGCCATACTGCTGCTCATAATGCCATCTTGGGCAAATGTTCCTGACGTGGCAGGAAGGGAGATTGTGTGCAAGGGTGAAGTCCCTTGTGTTGGAGGCGAGTGGGAAGGAGTACCTGCAGGGGAATGTGTTGCCCCCGCTGCCTCTTCAGTGATCCTCCGTACGCTGCCTCCGCCGGAATCTTGAGGAGCGCTCGCTGCTGGGAAAAACTCAGTCAGTTTGCCTGTCGCTCCCTTCCTCCTGGTTTTTGTCATGGCCACTTTAATTCTGATGCCTGTCTCCGTCTGTTGAGGAGCTGAAAAGTAAGTTTTTTGCGCTTTGAGCTGCCATCTCAGACCTGAAGCACCGGAGCAGAACAGAAGCGCGACTATCTCCATGTGCTGCTGGCCATGCCCCGACTGTAAATGATTGGATTTATAGAGGACCTGTCACCTTCCCTGATATGTAGGTTATAGTAAAACCTTGTATTGCCCCGAATAGAGATGAGCTAATCGATTCGTCGATTCATATTGAATCTTGGGAATTTTTAGCTGCGAAGCGAATCCGAATATTAGGTGATTCGCTTCGGCTTTGTGCACATTCGCTACGTAGTTTGTCCTATAAATTATACGCTATTGCTACGTATAAGTTACTGTATACGCTGTTGCGTACGAATTCAATTCATTAGCAAACTTTTACTGTTAGTTCGTTTATCGTGCAGAAGCACTGTGTGTGAAGTTCTGAGACCTGTTTTGTGAAAATTTGATATAATAGCTCTGGGAATCTATATTACAGATATCAGGGATACTGCAGGGCAAGTGCAGGGCCAGTTCAGGGCTTGTATTTAATCAAGCAGGGAGAGAGAGACAGGGAGAGATAGAGAGAGACAGGGAGAGACAGTGAGATACAGGGACAAAGACCAGCTGCAGGGCCACAGAGTGAATTGAAAAATGTCTGGAATGGATAAGCAAAAGGGGTCCAGTTCCAGCCAGACTTTGAGCTTTAAAAAAAAGGAGAAGGTGGCACAGGGCAGCAGTGCCAAAAGACCTGTAGCCAGAGCATCTACTTGTAGTATTCGCAATACTTGGCCGTTGGTCCACCAGGCTAACCCACCGAGGCGCAAAATTGTAGTGGAGGAGAAAGTAGATGAGGTAGTGGAGTGGATGGCACGCTCATCTCATTCTCAGCTGGATGATCTGCTGTCATCTGCTGATACAGTATCCATATGTAGCCAGGGGTCAGACTCGCCCTGCTCCACCATTCCACTCACGCAAACCCCTTCATTTTCTGCCACCTCTCGGGCTTCAGTGTTCCCTCCTAGTGGTGTCCCTTCGGCAATTTCTAAAAAAAAAAAGCCACCGAAGCCCACCTTATAATCCGGACGTTATAGAGTACAGCCTCCCTGAGGATTTCTTAGAGGGCAGTCAGAGTTTGGACTGCCCGGAATTGTCAGTTGGTGGGGAACAGCCTAATTTGCATTCCGAAAAATGTGTTGTGGAGGAGTCTGATGATGAATCTGATGTGTTAGACCGGAGGACCTGGGAGGTGGATCGGGCTGGTGAGGAGGGTTTGATCTCCAAGGAGGAGGGTGGTAGTAGTAGTAGTGGCAGCAACAGAGGGCAGAGGTGAGTTAGGCCCAGGGCTAGTGCTTCCCTGGGAACTAGCGAGACCCCAAATATAGTGGGGCCGGCACCAGGGTGTAATTGTGCAAGGGCTACAAGCTTGGCCAGCTGTGGAGGGCGCACGTCGGGTGTGTGGAAGTATTTTACGACTCTGCCGGGGGATAGCAGTATGGCCACGTGTAATTTGTGTAAACAGAAATTGAGCCGTGGGAAAGCCACAAATGTTGGGACCACTGCTCTGTGGAACCATTTGAAGCGGCGTCATGCTGGCAATTTAGAGCAGCCCATTAATACTAAAGAGCTGGTTACTTCTCCCGGGGTCCCTTCTGTCAGGCAGGCCGCATCCAGGGCCATAGCTCAGCCCGCATCCCGGGGTGTAACTAGTACATCCACCTCATCGTCGGCCAGTGCGTGCATTTCTCCACCTCCTCTCATTCGGCAGCCGTTCATTGCCGAGTGCGTGGCCAGGAAGCAGTTTTACGCCACAAGTAATCCGACAGTGCGCAAACTGAATGGTCACCTGACAAAGTTGCTGGCTGTGCAGTCTCTGCCGTACCAGCTGGTTGACTGCCCAGCTTTTAGGGAGCTAATGGCTTGCGCTCAGCCACGCTGGCAGGTCCCTAGCCGGCATTACTTCTCCAACAAAGCTATCCCCGCCCTTCACTCCCACGTGGCTGACAATATTGGATGCTCCCTGCAGCTGTCTCTCTGCAGCACGGTGCACGTCACGGTGGACACCTGGAGCAGTGCTTACGGCCAGGGGCAATACATGTCCTTTACTGCCCACTGGCTGAATGTATTTAGTGGCAGCGAGGCAGGAACGCCCCAGCAACCCGGTCAATTGCTGTTGGCACCTCCACGCGCTTTCCAGCCAGGATTGCAGCAGACCACCCAACAACTATCCGCTTCCACCTCCACGGACAGTCCGCCTGCTGGAGCGTCAGGGCAGCGAGTTACCCGCGCTCCTTCATATCACATGTGCCAGGTGAAACGCTGCCATGTAGTGTTAGACTTAGTTTGTCTTGGCAGTAGCAGCCACACAGGCCAGCGCTTGCTGCATTACATGAAGCAGCAAATAGCGCGCTGGCTGACTCCACGGCAGCTGGAAGTGGGCAAGGTAGTGAGTGACAATGGGACAAATATAGTGGCAGCGCTGAACCTGGGTCAATTCTCGCATGCTCCTTGTATGGCACATGTCCTAAATCTAGTGGTGCAAATATTTCTAAAAACATTCACTGGCCTGCGCACAGTGCTGGCAAAGTTGCGGAAGCTTTGCACTCATTTCAGCCATTCATATGTATCTCGCCACGCTCTGGTGGAACTGCAGCGTCAAAACGGTCTTCCGCAACACCACTTAATAGGTGAAGTGGCGACCCGGTGGAATTCCACTCTTCATACAGTACAGACCAAAAGTTTGGACACACCTTCTCATTCAAAGAGTTTTCTGTATTTTCATGACTATGAAAATTGTAGATTCACACTGAAGGCATCAAAACTATGAATTAACACATGTGGAATTATATACTTAACAAAAAAGTGTGAAACAACTGTAAATATGTCTTATATTCTAGGCAGGGGCGTTGCTAGGGTGTGAAAACATCCGGGGCACAAGCCCACTGTGTTGAAATGTGCATAGACGTCTATTATGATGGAATGCAAAACAGAATGCTGCCCCTCCCCCATAGAATCCCACACAGTCGCCCCCTCCCATACAATCCCACACAGTCGCCCCCTCAGCATACAATCCCCCACAGTTGTCCCCCCAGCATACAATCCCACACAGTCGCCCCCCCCAGCATACAATCCCACACAGTCGCCCCCTCATCATACAATCCCACACAGTCGCCCCCTCATCATACAATCCCACACAGTCGCCCCCTCATCATGCAATCCCCCACAGTCGCCCCCCCAGCATACAATCCCCCACAGTCGCCCCCTCATCATACAATCGCCCACAGTCGCCCCCCAGCATACAATCGCCCACAGTCGCCCCCTCATCATACAATCCCCCACAGTCGCCCCCTCATCATACAATTCCCCACAGTTGCCCCCTAGCATACAATCC
Organism: Rhinella marina; assembly: GCA_900303285.1. Lineage (NCBI taxonomy): Eukaryota > Metazoa > Chordata > Amphibia > Anura > Bufonidae > Rhinella > Rhinella marina. The sequence continues at coordinate 1,729 of ONZH01001226.1, read as the reverse complement.
CACACAGTTGCCCCCTCATCATACAATCCCCCCACAGTCGCCTCCCCAGCATACAATCCCACACAGTTGCCCCCCAAGCATACAATCCCACACAGTTGCCCCCCAAGCATACAATCCCACACAGTTGCCCCCCCAGCACACAATCCCCCACAGTTGTCCCCCCCAAACATACAATCCCCCACAGTTGTCCCCCCTCAAGTATACAATCCCCCACAGTTGCCCCCCCAGCATACAATCCCCCACAGTTCCCCCAAGCATACAATCCCCCACAGTTGTCCCCCCCAAGCATACAATCCCCCACAGTTGCCCCCCCAAGCATACAATCCCCCACAGTTGCCCCCCCAAGCATACAATCCCCACAGTCGCCGCACTCTGCGGTCCAGCTCACCCCAAACCATCTTGATTGGGTTCAGGTCTGGTGACTGTGGAGGCCAGGTCATCTGGCGCAGCACCCCATCACTCTCCTTCTTGGTCAAATAGCCTGAAGGTGTGTTTGGTGTCATTGTCCTGTTGATAAATAAATGATGGTCCAACTAAACACAAACCGGATGGAATAGCATGCCGCTGCAAGATGCTGTGGTAGGCATGCTGGTTCAGTATGCCTTCAATTTTGAATAAATCCCCAACAGTGTCACCAGCAAAGCACCCCCACACCATCACACCTCCTCCTCCATGCTTCACGGTGGGAACCAGGCATGTAGAGTCCATCCGTTCACCTTTTCTGCGTCGCACAAAGACACGGTGGTTGGAACCAAAGATCTCAAATTTGGACTCATCAGACCAAAGCACAGATTTCCACTGGTCTAATGTCCATTCCTTGTGTTCTTTAGCCCAAACAAGTCTGCTTGTTGCCTGTCCTTAGCAGTGGTTTCCTAGCAGCTATTTTACCATGCTGCACACAGTCTCCTCTTAACAGTTCTTGTAGAGATGTGTCTGCTGCTAGAACTCTGTGTGGCATTGACCTGGTCTCTATGGTCTCTAATCTGTTAACTTGCGATTTCTGAGGCTGGTGACTCGGATGAACTTATCCTCCGCAGCAGAGGTGACTCTTGGTCTTCCTTTCCTGGGGCAGTCCTCATGTGAGCCAGTTTCTTTGTAGCGCTTGATGGTTTTTGCGACTGCACTTGGGGAAACTTTCAAAGTTTTCCCAATTTTTCGGACTGACTGACCTTCATTTCTTAAAGTGGTTAATGATGGCCACTCGTTTTTCTTTACTTAGCTGCTTTTTTCTTGCCATAATACAAATTCTAGCAGTCTATTCAGTAGGACTATCAGCTGTGTATCCACCTGACTTCTGCCCAACACAACTCATGGTCCCAACCCCATTTATAAGGCAAGAAATCCCACTTATTAAACCTGACAGGGCACACCTGTGAAGTGAAAACCATTTCAGGTGACTACCTCTTGAAGCTCAACAAGAGAATGCCAAAAGGTGGCTACTTTGAAGAACCTAGAATATAAGACATAATTTCAGTTGTTTCACACTTTTTTGTTAAGTATATAATTCCACATGTGTTAATTCATAGTTTTGATGCCTTCAGTGTGAATCTACAATTTTCATTGTCATGAAAATACAGAAAACTCTTTGAATGAGAAGGTGTGTCCAAACTTTTGGTCTGTACTCTATGTTGCAGCGACTCCTAGAGCAGCGTAGAGCAGTGGACGTTTTTGTCCAGCAGCAGCCAGAATCTTCCAGCATAGGGAGCAGGTGCGGCTTTGATTTCCGGCA
>ONZH01001225.1:0-84712 GCA_900303285.1 Rhinella marina | reverse complement strand
TAAAACAACTGAAAAACTATTTTTTTTTTTTAATATTTGTTTTTTTATATTTTTTTTTAATTTTGTTTTTTTGGGAACGTGACGTGCAGGAACTATGGTAGAACTGACTGACACCCTGTTAACGGTGGCTATTTAGTCTGCGACCCAGACAAATGTCGCACAGAGAATTTTCTGGATCAAGCGGTAGGTGATATTGGTAGCAAATGACTTGGTTGTATTCTGTGACATACAGAAAGTGTCACCTGGACAGTATATACGGATCGGAGCGAATGTGCTGAACTGTGACACACAGAAAGGTTACACACAGCTGAGTAAAATGGATTTGTATCACTGAACTAAAACAACTGAAAAAATAATTTTTTTTTTTATATTTTGTTTTTTTGGGAACGTGACGTGCAGGAACTATGGTAGAACTGACTGACACCCTGTTAACGGTGGCTATTTAGTCTGCGACCCAGACAAATGTCGCACAGAGAGTTATCTGGATCAAGCTGTAGATGATATTGGTAGCAAATGACTTGGTTGTGTTGTGTGACGTACAGAAAGTGTCACCTGGATAGTATATACGGATGGGAGCTAGTGTACTGAACTGTGACACACAGAAAGGTTACACGCAGCTGAGTAAAATGGATTTGTATCACTGAGCTAAAACAACTGAAAAAATAATTTTTTTTTTATATTTAGTTTTTTTGGGAACGTGACGTGCAGGAACTATGGTAGGACTGACTGACACCCTGTTAACGGTGACTATTTAGTCTGCGACCCAGACAAATGTCGCACAGAGAGTTTTCTGGATCAAGCTGTAGATGATATTGGTAGCAAATGACTTGGTTGTATTCTGTGACGTACAGAAAGCGTCACCTGGACAGTATATATGGATTGGAGTGAGTCAGTGCTGAACTGTGACACACAGAATGGTTCCACACTGCTGTGTGCAATGGATTTGTATCACTGAGATAGAACAATAAAAAAAAAAACAGGGTTAGATATGGCGATAGCTGTACTACTAGTGCCAGCCAGCCAGCCAGCCAAGCCAGGAGACAAAAAAAAAATTCTTCTAGCCCTTAGAAGGGCTGTTGGGTTCTTTGTGGGTGATTCCTGCCTAACTGAGAACTAAATTCAGGCCCTAACACTGTCCCTGAAAGGCAGTAGCTCTATCCCTAACGACACCCAGACGGCATCTGAGCCGAGCGCCGCGGCCAGTCACTAGTATATTCCAGGGTCACCTGATCAGGCCAGCCAACCCCTGCTATCGACATGTAAGGGCCCCACGTGATGCTGGGTGTACTGTAGAGTCTCCTGGCTTGTGATTGGCTGTGTTTATAGGCGCCAAAAAAGCACGATGCGGAAGTTGCCATTTCCTCGAGTATGGCGAGATACTCGTTACGAGTACCCTAATACTCGAACGAGCACCAAGCTCGGACGAGTATGCTCGCTCATCTCTAATACTTATGCAAAGTCATTAACTCCCTCTTTATTTAAAGGGTTAACTTGCACTGACTTATACCATTTAATACGTTGTAACTGCATTTTATATGTTTGTTGTGCCATATATCCTATTAATTTGCACTGTATTTGCATGGCACTGTGGAAAAGTTTAATTTACACTTTTGGGACTTTCAAGTTAATAATGAGAAGCTAGTAATTTCCCACAGTTATCATAACGGTTAAAGAAGACTGTGTTTTGGAGGGAAAAAGCCAGACCTGTTTACCACCAAAACACGACAGAATGGCCTTTTGAATGTCAGTTTGGCTATGATATTATTTCTGAAGACTTGTTTTTGTCTGGAAAAACTGCTGTGTCATTGCCATTATTATTGAAGTGTTCATGTAAATCTACAGGAAGTTGTAACTTTGTATTTGTCTGGGTTGTGTTTCTCCACTCCACCCCTTCTACTAATAGGTTCTAGTTCAGCCAGAAACTGTATGTTTGAAGTGTTCTGAAGTTAGGAATCAGTGCTTAGAAGATGAGACTCATGTCAGACTTCATGAGGGAGCAGAAGAAGACGCTGAGATGGGGATGCTGAACCACAGACCATGGGTCATCAGCCCTGTGACCAAGGAGCCAGCTAGACTACTGAGCTGCAGACCATGAGCCTTCAGCCTTTGGCCAGGGTACCAGCCTTCTGAGAGAGAGGGACAGCTAGCTCAGGCCTTTCCTCAGCAATGAACCCTTGTTCTGCAAGGGAGGAGACTGGAGAAGCCAGCCCTGTGCTTTGCCTGTATTGTTTTGCATTTAAGCTCTCTGGACTTTTTTCTCATTGGGATGCACAATGCCTTACCATCCCTACCGGAGAACAGCAACACGTGGAGACACCTCAACGGTGTTCGGGGGACCCAGTGTAGCGTTGAGGCCACCCCTAACCTAGCCAATGGAGCACAGTTTCCATTTCTTTTTCTAAGAATGCATATCCAACCTTTGAACTATAAATTTGCATATTTGCAAGGTTAATATGGTATAAAACCTCCTACCACATAACTATGCAAATCATGAAGTGACTGGAAGAAATTTAACCCTTAGGATACCAGCGCCGTACATGTACAGAGCTGGAAGCCGGGACAAAAATCCCAGAACCGTACTGCTATGGTGCTCTGATCAGGCGGGCGCAGGAGCTGTGCTCGCCCGATCAGCTACAGGGGTCCGGCAGTGGCACTTACAGCCAATGCATTACAATACAGAAGTATTGTAATGCATTGTGCAGGGGATCAGACCCCCAAAAGTTGAAGTCCCAGACTGGGACAAAAAATAAATTGAAAAAAGAAGTAAAAAAAACTAAAGCTTTACAAAAAAAAGTAAAGTTTCAAGTAAAAAAAAAAGTGTCCTTTTCCTAAAATAAAGTTAAAAAAGATTGTAAAAAATAGGGAAAAAAAGAAAAGTAGGCATATTAGGTATCGACGCGTCCGAATCGACCGGCTCTATAAAAATATCACATGACCCACCCCGCTCGGTGAACGCCGTAAAAAATAAAAAATAAAAACAGTGCAAAAAAAAGTCATTTTCTGGTCACCTTGCCTCACAAAAAGTGTAATACCAAGCGATCAAAAAGATGTATTAATCCCAAAATGGTACCAATCAAACCGTCATCTCGTCCCGCAAAACATTAGACCCTACCTAAGACAATCGCCGAAAAAATAAAAAAAAATATGGCTCTCAGAAAATGGCAAAACAAAAAAAAAGATTTTATTCTGTTCAAAAATTAATTTACTGTGTAAAACTTAACAAAAATAAAAATAATAGACATATTGGGTATTGCCACGTCTGTAACAACCTGCTCTATAAAAATATCACATGATTTGCCCCTTCGGGTGAATGCTGTAAAAAACATTTTTTGTTTTTACCAATACCAAGCGATCAAAAAGTCTTATGTACCCCAAAATGGTACCAATGAAAACGTCACCTCATCCCTCAAAAAATGAGCCTCCACATAAGACAATAATTCAAAAACATAAAAATCAATGGCCCCCGCAAACCAATCCATCAAAATCTGTGCAGCAAAATTCATATGGCGCTGCTTCTGTTTTGAGTCCTGCCATGTACCCCCACAGCAGTTTACCACCACATATGGGGTGTTGCCGTATTCAGGAGAAAATGGGGAACAAATTATGGGGTGCTTTTCTCCTATTACCCCTTGTGAAAATGAAAAATTTGGGGCTAAAGCAACATTTTATTGGAAGAAATGAAACTTTTCATTTTCATAGCTAAGTGTTTACAAATTCCGTAAAACGCTTAGGGGGTCAAAGTGGTCAGTACCCCCCTCAATATATTCTTTGAAGGGTGTAGTTTCCAAAATGGAGTCACTTTTTGAGGGTTTCCACTGTTGGGGTACGTCAGGGTCTCTCAATTACAAAACGGTGCCTAAAAACCATTCTAGCAAAATCTGCCTCCAAAATCCCTTTCCTTCTGACCACTGCCACAAACCCATAGAGACGTTTACCACCACATATGGAGTATTTTTGTAAACTGCAGAATCAGAGTAATGTATATTGAGGTTTAGTTTGCTGTTAACCCTTGCTGTGTTGCAAGAAAAAAATTATTAACGTGAATAATCTACCAAAAAATTGAAATTTTGACATTTTACCTCCATTTTCCTTTAATTCTTGTGGAACACATCAAGGGTTAACAAAGTTTGTAACATCATATTTTTTATAAATTGAGGGGTGTAGTTTCTAAAATGGGGACATTTATTAGTGGTTTCCATTAGGTAAGCCTCACAAAATCACTTTATAACTGAATTGGTGCTCAAAAAAATGGTTTGGGAAATTTTGTTGAAAATTTGAAAAATTAAAAATGGTTTGGGAAATTTTGTTGAAAATTTTAAAAATTGCTTCTAAACTTCTAAGCCCTCTAACTTCCTAAAAAAATAATATGACATTTACAAAATGATGCCAACATAAAGTAGACATATGGGGAATGTTAAGTAATAAATATTTTTATGAGGTATCACTTTCTGTTTTAAAAGCAGAAAAACTGAAATTTTGAAAATTAAAATTTTTTCTCAATTTTGTGTAAATTTCGGATTTTTTCATAAATAAAGGTGAAATATATTGACTCAAATTTATGACTGTCGTGAAGTACAATGTGTCACGAGAAAACAATCTAAGAATGGCCTGGATAAGTAAAAGCGTTCTAAAGTTATTACCACATAAAGTGAAACATGTCAGATTTGCAAAAATCAGCCTGGGATTTAAGGTGAAAAGTGGCTTGGTACTGAAAGGGTTAATTGGAAAGCTCTTGGTTGTTATTGTTGTTACCTACCAGGTGTCAGTGTTGTTTCTTCCATGCATCTTAATATCCTACGATTACTTTAATTTTGAGCAGAGAAACAAACCTTAAGGCTCCCCTTGAGAGCTATCCTTATCAGGAGTACCACATACAGCACAACTCTCTCCAATCTGGGTTCCAGGGTCCTGCAGACTCTGCAGGTCCATTCACCAGTACCATTATAGGGTGGAAGACTTACTTTTTCCTTTCTCTGTTTGGGAGGTGGTTTAACATTACTGTGATAACATTCATAATAATACTTGCCTGTTCTGTAAGCTTGTTATCTTTCAAGCACCCTACATGCTTTTTCTCACTACTCTGAATTCAGTTTACCATCGGAGGGCACATCTAGAGCTTTCATTAGCTTGTTTACATTCTTTCTTCCTTACTACTTCTGAGGCATCTTATCACAAGGTTAGCATTTTTCAGCAACATCATATGAAAGATAGAAATAACAGAACCTGTGTGGCCTTAAAGCTACAGTTTACCACAGGTGAGACCATTTCCATCACAATCTCCTGCTTTTGTGATTCTAGCAGGTTGGCAGGACACCTAAGATCAAGAACTTCACTTGACCTTGTATCAAATGCAGGACCTAACCTAACATCTTCACCCGGTTCCCCTTGACCTAAAGTCCTGAACACCTGCATCATCACAACAACCTGTTAGGAATCGAGATGAAGTTGCCTCCAAGTGCTGACTTAATCCTAGTAAAGGAAACAACATAGAGGTTAAGTCATTTCATCTAATTAAACAATAATAACTAATTATAGGTATATGTGTATCCTTCATTTACTAAGTTCAGTACTCTTTGTGAAGCTACTTAGATCTATGTGTATTGTTTCGTGCTTGTAGCTGTGTCACAGAGAATACCAGTAACTAAGATGGCCACTGGGCAGGGACTGACGTTCCCTCAGTTAAGATGGCCACCAGGGAAGGAAGTTCCCTCAGTTAAAATGGCCGCTGGGCCGTCCAGAAATTGCAGGAGTTAAGATGGCCACCAGAGTGGAAATGGGATTAGTTAAGATGGCTACCGGAATGGAAATTGGGACGTAGGGTATGCTGTCTTGTGTGATAACCGGATACAAAGAGGTGAGCCACGGGCTTGGTTTTGGCACTGACATACTTCACAGGTCCACCCCTCTGGAGAGGGAGACTGAGGGGGCTAGTGATATGGTGGGGGATGTGTCTGCTGGAGCGCGGCAGGGTCCTCCTGTGCCATCTTAGAGGCTGTGCTGGCGACATGTAAAAGTAATCATTCATCTTTTCATTATACATTTCTGTCCAGACTAATTTCTTATACTTAATAATTTTTCGCTGATGCTCGCATTGTTTTTCATAATATCTAGGATATAATGTTCTAAATTCAAAGCCGAATGTCCTGTGCTCACACCTGTGAGAAACTTTGTAATGGTTTTTGGCCTAAAGAGAGAGCAAACACCTCCCTGTGATGATTTCTTTCGTTCTCAACTTAACCCTTAATTCGGCCTCATCATCACATCAGTAGAGCAGATTTTGCTCACAGTAAACTTGGCTGTGTGACCTTCCTCTACTAGTCGGTTCTCTGGCAACACACAAGGTCAGATTTCTGGTCCACACAGACATAACATGTAACAAACATGACATTCAACGTAAGACATAAAGAAACATTTCCAATACATTAACACACACAAGTCTTTCAACTTATTTCTCTTGAGCCAACACTTGCAGGGCCGTCTTTTCTCCTGGTCACATTGACACTGTGTTACCACCCATGTCTCAATCTTAAACTTCCAGTACGAAGTTGAGCAGACAATAAACAGACAAACAGTACGCCTGACAGGGGAGGGGTTAGTCTCAATCAGACTCAGTTTTCTGAAAGCACGGACTATACACTGGCTAGTTCTCCACGTCTGGTCTACCAGCTTTAAGGTTCTACCGCATCTGTCACCGGTCACTTAGGGCAGCCAGTACAGGAATTCACATCTGTCCCTAGCCACTTAGGGTAGCCAGTACAGGAATTACACAACCTCCCTATCAGTGGATCGCCTCTTCTGTCTTAGGCTCTCTCTCGAGAAGCCAGTACAGGAATTATGCGATCCTCCCGTCTGATCGTTGGTCAGCTTTCTCACTATGTTCTCCCCTCCCCTTCAGTAACACAGACCACATGAAAACACAAAACACAGTAGAAACAAACCCTTATTTCAGGTTCTGGGAGCTCGAGGTTTCAACTTCAGCCAAAGCTGCTTAATTAACTGGTAACTTCTATCCAGCAGAAATGACTGAAATGACTAAAATGACGTAATGCAGTGCAGCCTCGACAAGAGGTAGGTAAGATAATCAATTTTCTTATCTTCTCTTTGGGGCTCCAGTCCCCTCCCTCAAGCGACGGTGTACTGCACTCTGGTAGTCCGATCCTTCAGCTGCTGAAGCTACATTCCCTCGAACCCACCCAGGGACGCCAGCTGATAAGGATGGCTCTCAAAGGGAGCCTGAAAGTTTGTTTCTCTGCTCTAAATTAAAGTAATCCTAGTATATTAACATGCATGGAAGAAACAACACTGACACCTGGTAGGGTCAAAGTAGTTCTTGTCTATTAGAGGAGGGTATACAGTTTATATACCCCAGGGAGGGATATTCCTCTCCTGAGGGTTATACTATATTTTATTGGTTAGTAATGCAAAATAAAGTTTCACTTCTGCGCATCTATTCCAGCCAAAGAATGTAAACTATAGATAAGAGCAGGAGTGGTCCCGGAGCTGACGCCATCTTGTAATGGCTTCAACTCTTTCAGTCTTCATATCCATAACACCTTATCTGCTGCAGGTAAGAAGACCTTCAAGAGCAGAAACCTTTGCACATGGTCAGTCTGAAATTCAAGCCTCACAAAATGATTTAGTGGTCGGATTAGTATGTCTCAACCTGCTATTCTTATGAATCCGGCAGCCCTGACCCACTGTCCCTCCTCTGCCCATTTACAGCAGGTCCATCCGCTGGAATCCAGTGGTCCCCCTTCCGCTACAGGTCATGGACTGCATTTCTTGGTCATGTCCTTCCTGTCTCACTACCTCTTAAAGGGCCCTGACCATTTCCGAAGGACCATTTCACAGGAGAATCTGGCTTATACCTGTCACTTCCTCTTTGCTATGTGGTTTTATCAACCAGTGTACTATCCCCTTTGAAATACAGTCATACCAGTTGCCGACCGATTTGTTCAAGTAGCCTATCTAGTCTCACTCCTGTCAGATGAGTACCTAGCCTTGCTTAATCCTCTATGACCTTACAGTTGGTCAATACACCATACATTTCTGCACCTTGGCCTCTCATTTGGCCAGGAACAATAGGACTCAATGGGGCATCATTCCAGGACGGTCTGTGAGTATTAAAAGGGTTTTCCAAGTTTTAAATATTGACCTATCCTCTGGACCTATCCAAGCCTAGGGTCGCTAAGAGAGATGACCCTTGGTGAAAACTCTTCAAAATTGACACTACCTGTGTTCCTGTCTTGTGTTGGAACATGGTTTACTGTAAAGGACTTCAAAGACTTTGGCTTGGGAGGAAACTTCCTACATCAGGCCTTGGTTAACCAGTACTAAATACCAGTCTAGCATCTAGATAAGCCATTGGTGGTGTCATCCATCAATGGGAAGGTTCTCTCGGAGACCATACAGTATGTCACTGAGCCCTTGGAGCTTTAAATGGGCACACTCCACACAGAGAAAAGTTCCTTGTATATCCTGTCTGTGTCTTCTAATATACTACTGCCAGGACTGCCTTGGTTCCATCTACATTGCCATGTCCTATATTGGTACTTAGGGTTGGTTTTGCATTGAGGTTCTGCATACCAGTCATGATACCTGGCTATAGTACAGCCTATCTGGATTTCATTGGTTCCACAAGACCGGCAAGGGTTACCTGCAGCTTATACCATTTTCATCAATGTCTTTGTCAAAAAGGATGCTGAGACCATGCCTCCCCATCGTCCTTATGATTGCCCAATCTATCTGATTCCTGGGATTACACCTCTGCATGGTCATGTTTATCTTCTCTCTCTGTCTGATAGACAAGCATTGTCAGATTAAATTAACAAAAACCTAGAGAGGGAGTTTATTCATAAATCATCTTCCCTGGCAGGAGTCAGTTTCTTCTTTATTATAAAAAAAATGGTTACTCTGGCCATGAAAAGATTACCATGAGTTGAATTAAAAAAAATAAGTTTGTGAAAAATAAGTATCTGATACCTCTGATTCCAGAACTCTTAGACAGGCTTCATGGTACCAGACTGGGTCTCCCATTGTAGACATGTCCACACCTTACTTCAGCGTTTGAGGGAGGATAGACTGATCTGAAAAAATCTGAAAATGTGTCTTCAAAAAACATCTCTTCCATCCTAGGTTGTATAATATCCGACCAATGAATGCACATGGATCATGAGAAGTTTTCCCTGTGTTAAACTGACCATGACTTACTAGCCTATGTGCTGTTTGACATTTTCTGGGCTTTGATACCAATGAGCAATAAAACACAAAACGAGAATACAGTTGTACAACACAAATAGCATGCAAGTGTCAAAAATGAATAGCTCCTAGATGGGACAGGCCCAATGGATTGCCTGTTCACATTGTGTCTGATCAGGGGGTGCAGTTCATCTCAAAATTCTGGAGGGCCAACTGAAAACTTCTGGATGTGGGATTGGACTTTTCCTCAGCATATCACTCAGAAACCAATCAGCAAGTGGAGCCTGTTAACCAGGTATTATTTAACTATTTACATCACTTTATGTCTGCTTGCCATGGCGATTGTGCCACTTTTCTCCCTTGGGTGTAATTCTCTTACAATAATAATGTCAATGAGTCCTCTGGCAAGTCTCCGTTCTTCTGTCAGCAAGTAAGCCCTCCTCTTCCAGTACCTCTCTCCTCTGGAGTCTCGACAACTGATTCTACAATCAGTATTTTTTTTTTCCTATTTAGCGTGACTTCCCTGCTACAGGCCTCTGCCCGGATAAACAAGTTTGCTGATAGTAACCACAGATCTCATGTTTCTCCAAGAGCTAACGTCTGATTATTAAATAAGGACTCAAGATCAGACACAGGATTCCTTCATACAAATTGGTACTTTCCTTGGTCCATTTGAGGTGTTGAAGCAGTTGAACCTGATTTGTTATAAATTGCATCTTACAGCCCTTCTATGGATACCTAATTAATTTCATGTCTCTTTTCTCAAGCTTGTGATCTTCAATTGCTATTCCAGAGGTTCAACTCCTGCTGCCTCCTTGGTCAGTTCTGAAGAAGTGTCTGAAGAGAGGGATCTGAGCTTTGTGCTGATGTTGTGTATACGCTGACCTTTCTGTGCTACAGTTTCTCAAAAATGCTGCTTCACTGCTTCACCCCTCCTTCCCTTTCATGGGAAAAATGCTCCAACTGATAGCCATAGAGGAAGGAGCATTGGTTATTTATCCCCAGGACTGTGACTGGGACAAGGGGACCTCCTCTGTGTCTGCAGGAAAGACTGTTTGTACACAAACATAGAAGAGGATTCTTTACTGTAAGAGCAGTGAGACTATGAAAATCTCTGCCTGAGGTGTTGATGGTGAATTCACTAAAAGAGTTTAAGAGGGGCCTGGATGTATTTCTGGAGTGTAATAATATTACAGGCTATAGCTACTAGAGATGGGTCATTGATCCAGGGAGTTATTCTGATTGTCTGATTGCAGTTGAGAAGGAATTTTTTTCCCCTAAAGTGGGGAAAATTCGCTTCTACCTCACAGGGTTTTTTTGCCTTCCTCTGGATCAACTTGCAGGATAAAAGGCTGAACTAGATGGACAGATATCTTTTTTCAGCCTTATAAACTATGTTACTAGGGATATCTTGGGCATGATGAAGATGAGAGGCAAGACTATTTTCTTGGTGGATTGGAAAGGCTTTGACCCTGAGGAAAGGTCCTGGGAGTTCATTGAGAATATTTATGCTTCTGCTCAGCTTAAAAAAATTCTACAGCTGTCTGAATCAAAGAAGAGGAGGTGTAAGTAGGGGGTACTGTTATATCGGCTGCCTGTGCCCAACACCATGCAAGGGCGTCATGTCTCTCGCACTTTTGCTATCATCGATAAAGCCACCCAGACCCAATGTCCTTCCTCTTCCCACCTACAGCAGGTCCTCTTCTGCTGCAGGCCACACAAGTTGTCTAGCTTTCTAGTTCCCTGTGGAGGTGTGTTTTCCTGTTTGTCCATGTACCAAACTCTGCCCATTTACTGATTCTGTCCCTCCACTGCCTGACTGGACCATTGCATGTTTGCCAAGAGCTTGGACAGTTTTCCCAAATTCACACACACTCTGAGTAGGCAGACTTCTGCCTGTTTTCTGAGTATTGCCTGACCCCTTGGATCAGCAGCCAACCACACCAGGACTATTCCAAGAAATAGTGGCTCCCCAGCAGCAAAGACCAGATACCTGTATAAGGTTTACAGGGTGAAAACCAGACTGCCAGGATAACACCCTCAGGACTAGCTGTAAGTCAAACCGGCTTGTTGGTGCAGTGGCAGTACCGCTCACTGCCTGCGCCTGTGCAATAACAGAATTATTACGTCATTGGGCTCGGCGCATGCCCAGTGACGCTTTTGAAGCTGTTTCCCTTCAGAGTATTGTTATCGCGCAGGCGTAGGCAGTGAGCGGTACTGAGCCTGCATGAGATTTCACCAGTGTATGGAAGGCAACTAGAGCTGCCGTGAGGTAGCGGAGGGGGGCGTCGGCCAACAGTACTGATGTGGGAGATTACTTTTTCCCTGAAGAGGCGTGCTTGGGCTGTGAAAGAAGGCGGGCTGGGCACTGAAGGGCTCCCTAGATCGATACTAACACCCCTCTGGGCACCTTGTTTGAAAATTTGCATATGAGAAAAACTGGAATAAAAAGAAATGACAGCCGTAAACAAAGAATGAAGACTACAACAGGGCACAAGGTATTTTATTGAACATGGCAATACTAATAGTTCCATACAGTAAAATCATGTGACAGATTCCCTTTAAAAGAATGGCTTCTACACCACCTAAACACTGCTCTGTTGTTTATGGATAATATTCTAGTTTAGTACCCTGTTTCTTTTTCTTCATGTTACATCCATTATTATAAGTTTGTTCCTTACGGTCATCAATTCTGATATGTAAGTGCTGCAGATAGCATAAGACAGCACTACCAGTGGTTTCTTCAAAGGCAAGAAAACCTGTAAACTAGCAATCGCAAAAGCTAGATGACATTTCACAATACAAATTGTACAGTAGCTATGTCTGGGGTGTATTCCACTATGACACCATAGTATTTTGCACAACAATATTTTCAAGCAATTTCCTGATGTACTCTTGTACCCATTTGCGCAATAAGTTCATCCTTAATTTTTTTTCTTCTGTACTTTTTTATGCTCATTGTCATATGTAATTCTCTATGAATTCCACTTGCCGCAGGAAATGATTTGAATGGTGTAGTTTATCAGTACTCCAGGTGACAAGAAACACCAATTATGCTTCTGAAAATTGACCATTATATTTTCTATTTCAATAAGCTGTATGTAGGCACTTTTTATTGTTTTTTTCTTTTTTATATATACATTCTCTTGAGTGAAGCAAATGTACATATTCTTGCAAATAGGAATGGCTTCGATTCCAATTAATAAAAGGGTTTTTTTTCCCCACAATGGACATTTATCACCTATTTAAAGGTGTCCCAGTTGCTCAAAGCTGTGTCTGTCAGCACATGCACACCCATCCAAACACCTCCCCAGGGTCGTGCTGTAAGGAAGAATGGAAGAATCTGGAGCAATGTATTCTGGAGCCCCACTGTTTTTTTTGCAGGACAAGTTGTAATTTCTAATGGCTCCATTTAACATTGCATACGATCTAGTGGAAGCTGGAAAAAAATTCCAAGCGGGGTGGAATTTGGGAAAAAAATGAAAGTTTTATCGGTTTTGTCTTTACAATGTTACCTATGCAGTAAAACTGAACCATGCCCTTAATTCTCTGGGTCAATACAATTACAACAACACCACATTTATGTAGTTTTTTTATAGTTATGTCTATGGATCTTTGTTTGGGCTCATTTTTGGTGGGGTGATCTGTAGTTTTTATTGATACTATTTTGAAATGTGTATGACTTTTTGTTCACTTGATGAACAAAAAATGGCAAAAATGGCAAATCAGCCAGGGGCAAATGGCAAGCCATTTGGATTTTTCTTCCATTACTCTGTTCGCCGTATGGGATAAATAGTTTTATATTGTAATACTACAGGCATTTTGGGATGCAGTGATGCCTATTTATTTTTTATTGTTTCTTCTGCAATACAATGCATTGAATTGCTATTGTAATTCATTTCAGATTTGCTATGCTCTTATGGAGCCACGCCACCAGGGTTCCATATGAACTACAGCAATAAAATCCCTTGTCAGGATCAGGGACGAAAAGAGATGCAAATGAGCTCTTAACAAGCTCTGCCTCTAATTCCACCAGATGTAAGGCAGCAAAGTAACAGTTTGGAAAATTAAAGGGATAAAAACAGAACTTAATACATTATGCGATGGTTAAGTCTGGTTGCCTGGAGAAGCAGAAATATCAGTCAGTCCGCCAAACTAGTGATCCCCAAAGAAATGACAGTTTGCTTTTGTCCATGCACGTGTTAAAAAAGGTTGGTATCTTCCACCCATAACAGCCTCCCCCCCTTCACCTGTGATGTCAGAGAAGACCAGGGAGTATGGTAATGACCTTTTATGACAGTTTTTACGACCACTTGCTGGAAACCAAGTCTGCCTCAAACTCTTTGTACGGAAATATCTTTTCGGGTATTCACCCTAGCAATTTCATATTACCTCCAACCACTCCGTGCGTGTGTGTACTAAACATGGCAGAGGTAATGGCAGGATAGCTGGAGATCTAATTGCTCCCTGTTACTGAGCTGGGATCGATTTGATTTTGATACCATGGAAGAATACACATGACTTGAGTTCTCAGGATGAAGCACATGGCTCAAATATGGATTTGTCCACGTATTTCTTTGATTTACTTTGCATGATTGGGGTTTCATGTGTGACCTCAGCTGGAAAGGACACAAGCCTTTTCCTGACCCCTCTAACGGTTCTGGTCTGTATAACGCTGGTACACTTCACATTTTATGATAGGGGTCTCTGGTTTCTGTGAAGTTCCATCTTACTGATTTTTATTTCTGTGAAGTTCCATCTTACTGGTTTTTATTGCTCCAATCTCCTGTTTCTGGAAAGGACATGGAAGAAGTGTTGACCCCCTACAGGAATGTAAAGGGAGGGGATGCCCTCCTAAGCATTCATAGGAGCACTCATGCCCAATAATTGGCTCATATACTTGAGCAGTTGATCAGCCGATGAACGAGCAAATGCTAGTTTGTCAGCTGATTGGCATCTTTCATTGGAAGGAAAGAAGCCCGATTATCAGCAGCACATGTCCATGTGTAACCATGGAGATGTGCTGCCAATAATGATTAGAACAGACTGAGGAGCGGTAAACTGTGGTAGTTATTGTTCCTTCCACATTCAGTTTGCATCTGCCTGTGTAATCAGGCTGATGCGAATGAGCGCCAATGTATTTGTGAACCAAAGAGTTTTTAAACTGCTTTTCATTTGCAGGTACTGTACCTAACAGTTAACTCACTTTGCTCATTGTGTCATATGTGATATTGCAGGTGGCCATCTGAGCTACTTTAGTTCTGGTCAAGGTTGCAAAGACTGGACTGTGGTGCCTCAAGGACTCTGTTTAGGGTGGAGTCACCTATATATGAAGTAGCCTGTAAAACATAAAAAATGCAACAGCACTCTGCGAACACAAACAATAAAATGAGTACATATAATACTGCCATACTCACTATCTACACAATACTAGCGCTACTTTGTAAATGTGAGATTCTTGGCAAATACTTTTGTACAAAATTATCTGTGTCTGTCTGCCATACATCAAGGTGATCTCTTTAAGACGGAAACCTAAGACTAAACGCCATAGTCACTAAGTGCCATAACAGCCACCATTAACTACAGAGGATGCAGGCTTCACATGCATGCTAAGCCGACATTTTATTGTACCTCTCATGGTGCCAAAATGGCCTCCACTTATTTCAGGGAATGCAGGCTCCACATGCATGCCGAGCCCACTCAATATGATACCTCCTTGGTGCCACACATAGTGAGTATGGCAGTATTGTATGTACTCATTTTATTGTTTGTGTTCGCAGAGTGCTGTTGCATTTTTTTATGTTTTACTTTTCTATTTGCAGCCATGGTGATGTGCACCTGCATACTTGGATGTGCTGACTGACCCCCAGATTTTCTATATGAAGTAGCCTAGCATACCTTGTTGCAAGTAGTGTGTGGCTGTTCCTAGAAGAAACCCAAGCAGTTCCAGGCAGCTTTCTGGAGAGTGCCTGTAATGTGGCCTGAGTAAGGCAGTGAAGAATTACTGCTGTTATGACCAAAAATTGAGTGCCATCCTAAGGTGCTCCACCATATTCTATGTGTGATTTGCCTGTTAGCTCACTGTGTGCCCTCAAAGAAAGACTGCAGCCAATACTCTGTGTACCTTCAAAGACGTACTGCAACCAATAAGCTTTATACCAGGGATGTCCAAACTGCAGCCCTCCAGCTGTTGCAAAATAACAGCTCCCAGCATTCCCTGGTAGCTCTAGGCTGTCTGGGCATGATGGAAGTTGTAGCTTTACAACAGCTGGAGAGTCAGAGGTTGGAGATCCCTGCTTTACACTTAAAAAGAAAGACTGTTTTATTGCTAAAAGTAACTGTCAACCTCTGTGCCTTTCAGACACTCTGTAACCGCTGATTTTTTTGCCATTTATAGACTGTAATTGCCAAGCTTTTTACTTAAAGGCTATGTACTGTACACCTTTGGAGTCAATTTTTTTATGATTGCATTTAACTTATTTTTGGCTAAAAATCATATTTTCAATTGTCCTAAAAACATTGAGCTGATCAGTCACAAAGGGTTAACTATTTTTCTAAGTCTCTGACTGGTACTTTCACTTTCACTTTGTGCTGTCATCTAATAAATCTTATTCCTAAACTACTAAGAGGTCATAAACACTTATTTAAGTCACATTCTTATCAGTAAGATAAGGATTGAGCTTTAATGAGTGTTTATGAGGTCTTAAAGTACAGATAAGAAGTCTGTCTGCTGCTCAAATGACGGAATTGACAAAAATCCACAGGCAGCTAGTAGAGCATGTCAGCCCTGTTCACAAAAAATGATTCCATATTGTTAATAAAAACCAATTGAAAAAATGATTTTTAGCTCAAAATAAGTATAATGCAATGATAAAAAAATTGCCCCAACGGTGTACATAGCCTTTAATGTATTTGTAAAAAAAAACAGTGTCCACCATAGCATTGTAGTCTTTGTAATAGGGTCAAGATCTACACACAAAATTGACCATTTGACATATACACACACCATAAAAAAAAATTCCTTCTGAGCTGTATGCTGTAAGTCTGAATTAGATTTTCTACCAATGTTTTTATTTTCTGAAATCTACTGGCATAACATTACTGTATACTGTCAGACAGAAACTTCAGTATATCACACTAAATACCAAAAAATCTAGTTCTTAGTACACCATGGAAAAAGAATAATAATCTTTTGTTTATACCAGACGATGTGATCTTTTCTGTCTGCATAAACCAGTCAATCACTACTCTGCACAATGAAACCCTTTAATTATAACTTCAAGAAGAAGAACATTAATGTCTGACTCGTCTGAACTGCCATAACTTTAATCACAATTTATGTACTCATAGCATTTATGTTTGTGAGCATTTAGGTTTTCAATATAAACAATATACATACACAATATAACATTAAACAAAATCAATTATAGATAATAAATTAAAATAAAATAATACAGTCCCAATTCAAAAAGAAGTTGAGAAGCTATGTAAAATGTAAATAAAAACATTCCAATGATTTGCAAATTTCATGGACCCACATTTTATCCACAATAAAATATAGAAGACACATCAGATCTTGAAAGAGAGACATTTTACCATTTCACGAAAAAAGCAGAATAGTACTAGTCTGTACATAATAAACCGTTCATATTGATATTGGAGCAGCAGACTAGCACCAGGCTGTAAATAATAAACCGTTCATATTGCTATTGGGGTAGCAAACTAGTACCAGGCTGTAGAAAATAAACCGTTCATACTGATATTGGGGCAGCAGACTAGTACCAGGCTGTACATAATAAACCGTTCATATTGATATTGAGGCAGCAGACTAGTACCAGGCTGTAGAAAATAAACCGTTCATATTGATATTGAGGCAGCAGACTAGTACCAGGCTGTACATAATAAACCGTTCATATTGATATTGGGGCAGCAGACTAGTACCAGGCTGTAAATAATAAACCGTTCATATTGATATTGAGGCAGCAGACTAGCACCAGGCTGTACATAATAAACCGTTCATATTGATATTGAGGCAGCAGACTAGTACCAGGCTGTAAATAAACTGTTCATATTGATATTGAGGCAGCAGACTAGCACCAGGCTGTACATAATAAACCGTTCATATTGATATTGGGGCAGCAGACTAGTACCAGGCTGTAAATTATAAACCGTTCATATTGCTATTGGGGTAGCAAACTAGTACCAGGCTGTAGAAAATAAACCGTTCATACTGATATTGGGGCAGCAGACTAGTACCAGGCTGTACATAATAAACCGTTCATATTGATATTGAGGCAGCAGACTAGTACCAGGCTGTAGAAAATAAACCGTTCATATTGATATTGAGGCAGCAGACTAGTACCAGGCTGTACATAATAAACCGTTCATATTGATATTGGGGCAGCAGACTAGTACCAGGCTGTAAATAATAAACCGTTCATATTGATATTGAGGCAGCAGACTAGCACCAGGCTGTACATAATAAACCGTTCATATTGATATTGGGGCAGCAGACTAGTACCAGGCTGTAAATTATAAACCGTTCATATTGATATTGGGGCAGCAGACTAGTACCAGGCTGTACATAATAAACCGTTCATACTGATATTAGGGTAGCAAACTAGTATCAGGCTGTAGAAAATAAACTGTTCATATTGATATTGGGGCAGCAGACTAGTACCAGGCTGTACATAATAAACCATTCATATTGATATTGAGGCAGCAGACTAGTACCAGGCTGTACATAATAAATTGTTCATATTGATATTGGGGCAGCAGACTAGTACCAGGCTGTACACAATAAACCATTCATATTTATATTAGGACACATAGGGGAAGCAGACTAGTACCGGACTGTACATAATCATTCATACTGATATTGGGCCTAGTACTAGTCTGCTTCTCCTGTGTGCCCCAATATCAGTATGAACAGTTATGTACAGCCTGATACTAATCTGCTACCAATAAGCTGCTCTCAGTATTAACCCCTTCAACCCCGGGCCTGTTTTCACCATCGTGCCCAGGCCATTTTTTGCAAATCTGACATGTGTCACCTTATGTGGTAATAACTTTGGAACGCTTTTACTTATCCAAGCCATTCTGAGATTGTTTTCTCATCACATATTGTGCTTCACAACAGTAGTAAATTTGTGGCAAAATATTTCATTTTTAATTATAAAAAACACCAAATTTACCAAAAATTTGGAAAAATTAGCAAATTTTAAAATTTCAATTTCTCTACTTTCAAAATACATAGTAATACCTCCAAAAATAGTTATTATTTTACATTCCCCATATGTCTACTTTATGTTGACATCATTATATAAATGTAATTTTACTTTTTTCGGACGTTAGAAGGCATAGAAGTTTTTTTTTTTAAGCACCAATTCAGATATAACGTGATTTTGAGGGGCTTACGTAATAGAAACCACCCATAAATGACCCCATTTTAGAAACTACATCCCTCAAATCATAAAAAACTAATGTTACAAACTTTGTTAACCCATGAGGTGTTCCACAAGAATTAAAGTAAGATGGAGGTGAAATTTCAAAATTTCACTTTTTTGGTAGATTATTCTTGTTAATATTTTTTTTCTTGCAACACAGCAAGGGTTAACAGCAAACTAAACCTCAATATACATTACTCTGATTCTGCAGTTTACAGAAATACCCCATATGTGGTGGTAAACGTCTCTATGGGTTTGTGGCAGTGGTCAGAAGGAAAGGAGCGCCATACGGATTTTGGGGGCAGATTTTGCTAGAATGGTTTTTAGGCATCATTTTGCAATTGAGAGACCCTGACATACCCCTACAGTGGAAATCCTCAAAAAGTGACCCCATTTTGGAAACTACACCCTTCAAAGAATATATTAAGGGGGGTACTGACCATTTTGACCCTCTAAGCGTTTTACGGAATTTGGAAACACTTGGCTGTGAAAATAAAAAGTTTAATTTCTTCCAATAAAATGTTGCTTTAGTCCCCCCATTTTTCATTTTCATAAGGGATAACAGGAGAAAAGCACCCCATAATTTGTTCCCCATTTTCTCCTGAATACGGCAACACCCCATATGTGGTGGTAAACTGCTGTGGGGGCACATGGCAGGACTCAGAACAGAAGGAGCGCCATATGGATTTTGCAGGACAGATTTTGATGGATTGGTTTGCGGGAGCCATTGATTTTTATGTTTTTGAGTTATTGTCTTATGTGGGGGCTCATTTTTTGCGGGATGAGGTGACGTTTTCATTGGTACCATTTTGGGGTACGTAAGACTTTTTGATCGCTTGGTATTACACTTTTTGTGAGTCAAGGTGAAAAAAAATAGCTGTTTTGGCATAGTTTAAAAAAAAAATTTTTACACAATCACCTGAGGGGGCAAATCATGTGATATTTTTATAGAGCAGGTTGTTACGGATGCGGCGGTATCCAATATGTCTACCATTTTTATTAAATTTTACACATTAGATTTATTTTTGAACAGAATAAAATCTTTTTTTTGTGTTGCCATTTTCTGAGAGCCATATTTTTTTTATTTTTTGGGCGATTGTCTCAGATAGGGTATCATTTATGCGGAACAAGATGACAGTTTCATTGGTACAATTTTGGGTTAAATTCACCTTTTTGATCGCCTGCTATTACACTTTTTGTGAGGCAAGAGGGAAGAAAATGGCTGTTTTGGCATAGTTTTTTAAAAAATTTTTACAGCATTCACCTGGGGGCCATCTCATGTAATATTTTTATAGAGCAGGTTGTTACGGACGCGGCGATACCTAATATGTCTAACATTTTTATTTTTGGAAAGTTTTACACATTAGATTTATTTTTGAACAGAATACAGCGCTTTGCGAAAGTATTCGGCCCCCTGGAACTTTTCAACCTTTTGCCACATTTCAGGCTTCAAACAAAAAGATATAACATTTAAAATTTTTGGTGAAGAATCAACAACAAGTGGGTCACAATTGTGAAGTGGAACGAAATTTATTGGATCATTTAAACTTTTTTTGTAATAAAACTGAAAAGTGGGGCGTGCAAAATTATTCAGCCCCCTTGCATTAATACTTTGTTGCACCACCTTTTGCTGCGATTACAGCTGCAAGTCGCTTGGGGTATGTCTCTATCAGTTTTGCACATCTAGAGACTGAAATTCTTGCCCATTCTTCCTTGCAAAACAGCTCGAGCTCTTTGAGGTTTGATGGAGAGCGTTTGTGAACAGCAGTTTTCAGCTCTTTCCACATATTCTCAATTGGATTCAGGTCTGGACTTTGATTTGGCCATTCTAAGACCTGGATACATTTATTTTTTAACCTTTCCATTGTAGATTTTGCTTTATATTTGGGATCATTGTCTTGTTGGAAGATAAATCTCCGTCCTAGTCTCAGGTCTTTTGCAGACTCCAACAGGTTTTCATCCAGAATGGTCCTGTATTTGGGCTCCATCCATCTTCCCATCAATTTTAACCATCTTCCCTGTCCCTGCTGATGAAAAGCAGGCCCAAACCAGGATGCTGCCTCCAGCATGTTTGACAGTGGGGATGGTGTATTCAGGGTGATGAGCTGTGTTGCTTTTACACCAAACATATCGTTTTGCATTGTTTCCAAAAAGTTCGATTCCATTTCAATATGATCGCTTGCACAGTGCTCCTTGGGATGTTTAAACCTTGGGAAATCTTTTGGTATCCAAATCCGGCTTTAAACTTCTCCACAACAGTATCACAGACCTGCCTGGTGTGTTCCTTGGTCTTCATGATGCTCTCTGTGCTTTAACCACTTCCAGTCTGCCCATTGACTATAAACGTCCTGGTAGTGGATCCCTATCTCTGAATGGACGTTTTAAAACGTCCTTGAGCTTTGCCCCCTGTGTGCAGCAACTGTACATAGAAGCTCCATGACTCAGCTGCCTCCTGACAGCCAAGAACATGGAGCTTTAACCTGAGACCTTTTTTCCTGGCCTCCAGGCTTTTGATCACTCTGACAAGCTGTCAAAGCCATCACAAATGCTTGTACTATCTCCCTCTCATTACTGCCGGTCACAGTCGACATATGGTGAATGTTCATTAATAACAATTTTATTAGATACTAGCTGAAGGACCCGGCTTCGCCCGGGTATATTTAATTTATTTCTTTTACTGTTTGTGTGTGTGTGTCATTAAAAGATATCGAGAGTGCCCTCTACAGTGCCTGCCCCTTTAACAGTGACCTCTACAGCGGCCTGCCCCTTTAACAGTGACCTCTACAGCGGCCTGCCCCTTTAACAGTGACCTCTACAGCGACCCGCCACTTTAACAGAGACCTCTACAGCGGCCCGCCCATTTAACAGTGACCTCTACAGCAGCCCGCCCCTTTAACAGTGACCTCTACAGCTGCCCGCCCCTTAAACAGTGACCTCTACAGCAGCCCGCCCCTTTAACAGTGGCCTCTACAGAAGCCTGCCCCTTTAACTGTGACCTCCACAGCAGCTAGAGTGGCCACTGTCTTCACCCCAGAAAGCCAGACCTCACCGGCCATTCCCCCAAACGTGAAACAGCGCCCCCAGTTCCCATGAAGACACATCACTAAACATGAGGCCACGCCCCCCTGGCTCCGTGAAGACATGGAGGAGAAGCTGTCTGAGTGTGAGCTACTGAAAGGGTGGACATCCCTGTGTCTGTCCAGGCACTGCGTCGGACGGAGAACAGGTAGCCAGAAAACTGGACTGTCCAGCCTAAAGCCGGACATCTGGCCACCCTAACATCAGCCTGCCCCTAGGGTGGCCAGAGGTCTTGTTTTAGGCTGGACGGTCTGGCTTTCAGACTCCCTGTCCTCTGTCATGCGCAGGGCCTGGATGGACACAGCAGCAGCACTCTCAGCAGCAGCACTGTGCAGTCTGAGCAATGAGCTGCAGGGAGAAAGTCACCCTCCCCGCACCCCTGCAGCTGACAGAAGGTGATTTTTACCAATATTTTTAATCCCGGTCAAATGCAGCACGGAAGGGGCGTGGCCTGACTGAGTCAGGGGCGTGACTTAGTGGGATCTGGGGGTGGTGCTTTTAAGTCCATCTTTTGACGGTGGCCGGAATTACAGGTCGATGCCTGATTTAGGAGGAAGGTGGTTAGCAGTGGAAGAAAACATCTTTTATTACTACTGAACAGTAAATATGTAAAATTTACATTATATGAGGTAATGATTGATGATGAGTTAGTCTAAAACATAAGTTATAGTTATGGTAACCGGGAATACCCATTTACCATTGTCATCCACAGTGCTCTGCCTCTTTAATGCAGACCTAAAGCAGTGAACTGGCTAGGTTGTCATAGAAACCTGATGTGTGCCTGTGAGCTTCTATTGGCTGATAAGGGTCATGTGACCAGGCTACTATTGGCTAATGCATTTTTTGGGAATATCTCAGGAACGGTACGTCCTGGAGAGCTGAAAACTGTTCTAAAACCTTCCCGGACACCTGATGTACATGTGTGCCAAATTTTGTGATTGTAGCTGCAGCGGTGCGGATTCCTTTAGCGGACATACACACACACACACATACACTCAGCTTTATATGTTAGATCCCTATGCAACTTAAAAGCAGAGAAATTAATATTTAAATAATTGTGATTTTTTTCAAAATTTTCAGTAAATTTTGGATTTTTTATAAATAAAGGTAAAATATATTGACTCAAATTTACCATTAACACAAAGTACAATGTGTCACAAGAAAACAATCTATGAATGGCTAAGTAAAAGCGTTCCACATGAAGTGACACATGTCAGATTTGCAAAATTAGGCCTGGTCAGTAAATGGCCCGGATGGGAAGTGGTTAAACAGAACCCTGAGACTATCACAGAGCAGGTGCATTTATACAGAGACTTGATTACACACAGGTGGATTCTTTTTATCTTTATCAGTCATTTAGGACAACATTGGATCATTCAGAGATCCTCAATGAACTTCTGGAGTGAGTTTTCTGAACTGAAAGTAAATGGGCTAAATAATTTTGCACGCCCAACTTTTCAGTTTTATTATTACAAAAAAAGTTTAAATGATCCAATAAATTTCGCTCCACTTTACAATTGTGACCCACTTGTTGTTGATTCTTCACCAAAAATTTAAAATGTTATATCTTTTTGTTTGAAGCCTGAAATGTGGCAAAAGTTTGTAAAGTTCCAGGGGGCCGAATACTTTCGCAAGGTACTGTAAAATCTTTTTTTTGTGTTACCATTTTCTGAGAGCTTTTTTTTTTTTTTCGGGCGATTGTCTCAGTTAGGGTATAATTTTTTTGCGGCACAAGATGACAGTTTGATTGGTACCATTTTGGGTTAAATATGCCTTTTTGATCACCTGCTATTACACTTTTTGTGAGGGAGGGTGACCAAAAAATGGCTGTTTTGGCACAGTTTTTTCTTGTTTTTTTTTTTACTGTGTTCACCTGGCGGGGTGGATGATGTGATATTTTTATAGAGCTGGTCAATACGGACGCGGCGATACCTAATATGTATACTTTTCGTTTTTTCCCTTTTTTTTACAAATTGTTTTACTTTCTTTTTGGAAAAGTGTGCTTTTTTTTACTTGAAACTTTTATTTTTTTGGAAAACTATTTTTTTTTACTTTTTTTCACTTTATTTAACTTTTGGGAGTCTGATCCTCTTTAGAATGCATTACAATACTGTTGTATTGTAATGCATTGGCTGTAAGTGTATTACTCAATGTAATACACTTACAGCCTGCTTCCTGTGCGATCCAGGGGGCTGGCACGCAGGTATAGCAGCCACAATGCCTAAGGATGTCATCGGGCTGCTATCCAAGCCATCGGGTCCCCGTCACAGCAGTGCGGAGACCCGATGGACCCTACTTACCTACGCCCGCATCGCATGTGCCGCGGTCAGTGCTGACCGTGGCACATCGAGGGTTAATACGCCCGCATCGGTGTTTTCACTGATGCGGGCGTACGTAGCAGGGGTCCGGCTACTGGGAACAGCCACCCCCTGCAGCTGAACGGGCGGGCACAGCTCCTGCACCCGCCCGATCAGCGCGCCATAGCACTACGGCGCCGGGCGTCAAGCCCCTTCACGCAGCGTCGTACTATTACGGTGCTGGGCGTGAAGGGGTTAATAGTGCCCTTATTAGTGTCTCCCAGTAATATTATTGCCTCCATTAGTGCCCCCCAGAATTAATAATGCCCCCATTATTGCCCCTAGAAATAATAATGCCCCAATTAGTGTCCCCCGAAATGAATTATGCCCCAGTTAGCACCCCAGATTAATAATGCCCTTATTAGTGCACTCCAGATTTAATAATGCCCCCATTAGTGCCCCCAGTAATAGTAATGCCTCTATGAGTGCCCCCCAGAATTAATAATGCCATCCATAGTGCCCCAGTAATAGTAATGCCTCCATTAGTGCCCCCCAGAATTAATAATGTCCCAATTAGTGCCCCCCAGAAATAATAATGCCCCCATTATTAATAATACCCCAATTAGCGCTCCCTAGAATTAATAATTAATAATAATCACTTTTTATTTAATTTTTGTGGAACACAAAGTGACCAAAAAACGGCGAATTGACCATTTTGACTTTTTTTCCCGTTTCTCCATTTGCAGTGTGGTATAAATATCTTTATATTTTAATAGTAGGGGCATTTTCGCACAATTAATTATGTGTTTTTTCTGATTATGTATTTTTTCTATTTTTTAAACTTTTTAATAGTTCCCAAAGGAAAATATAACAAGCAATCATTAGATTGCTTCTCTCATAGACTCCAATGCATTAACATTGGACTCTGTGAGAATAATACTAAGTTCCTATGGAGCGCTGCCACAGTTAGGCTCTCTATAGGAAATAATGTGCAGCAGCCTCTTGTCACTCAGAAGGACAAAGACTGACGCACACTACATCCGGCTCCCCCAATCCGTGTTAGGGGGAAAATGATGCACAACTTCACAGTTGTATAGCGGTCAGGAAGGGGTTAATAATGATAGACCATAAAAACGTGGGAGTTTAAGCTGATGACCACATTGCAGTCATTAACCCAAGGACTAGCTCTAACACCTGGATTTATGAGCCACTACGTGAACAAATTTCACACATCCCTCATTTCGGCTCCAAATACCCAATGTACATACTCATTACCTCTGTTGCCCTTGTCAATTTGTAACAAAACAATAGTTTTTATTGTTCTGTTTTATCTTAATTATGCATCTCCCCATGTCTGTGACTTAGGCCTCTTTCACACGACAGTATTTTTTGTGAGCTCCGATCTGCATTTTTTGCTGATAAAATACGGACCCATTCATTTCTATGGGTCCGCAAAAAATACTGACAGCACACTGTGTGCTGTCCGCATCCGTATGTCCGTTCCATAGCCCGCAAAAAAAAATAGAACATGTCCTATTCTTGTCCGTTTTGCGGACAAGGATAGGCATTGTTACAATGGATCCACAAAAAAAATGGATGCCATACAGACGTCATCCGTTTAATTTGCGGACCGCAAAACACAACGTTCGTGTGAAAGAAGTCTTATTGTAACATTTTCTAAATGTTGTGCCTATTTCTCATTTGTGATCTTACCTGTAGAAGAAAGATTGCAGTATAATTTTGCTGGCTAGCCAATAAAGGTATCACTCCCACAATACTGTTGTATTTATTAATACAAAAGTATTGAACATCACATACACACACAAAGTGGTATAAAAAAACAATGGGGGAGATTTATCAAAACTTGTGCAAACGAAAACTGGCTTAGTTGCCCATAACAACCAATCAGATTGATCCTTTAATTTTCTCAAGAAGCTTAGAAAAAATTAAATCTGGTAAGATCTGATTTGCCACAACTGAATAACGATTTGTATTTTCTATTTTGATGCAAAAAGGAGGATCTAATGCCTAAAGGACTCATAATCAGGAATCCCAGCCAACATAATAATAATTTTTATTTATAAAGTGCCAACATATTCCACAGAGCTTTACAAGTAGGGGCTTCAAGTACAGAGTCATAAATAACATACTAGCAAACAGTTCAACAATTAAAACAAGAGGAATGAGGGCCCTGCTTGCAAAAGCTTACAATCTATGAGGAGATAGGGGTGACATATAAGGTAACAAGAGCATATATTGTACAATGGTCTGGCCATTTTAACACAATAGAGAAGTAGATATACAGTACAGACCAAAAGTTTGGACACACCTTCTCATTCAAAGAGTTTTCTGTATTTTCATGACTATGAAAATTGTAGATTCACACTGAAGGCATCAAAACTATGAATTAACACATGTGGAATTATATACTTAACAAAAAAGTGTGAAACAACTGAAAATATGTCTTATATTCTAGGTTCTTCAAAGTAGCCACCTTTTTCCTTTGATTACTGCTTTGCACACTCTTGGCATTCTCTTGATGAGCTTCAAGAGGTAGTCACCTGAAATGGTTTTCACTTCACAGGTGTGCCCTGTCAGGTTTAATAAGTGGGATTTCTTGCCTTATAAATGGGGTTGGGACCATGAGTTGTGTTGGGCAGAAGTCAGGTGGATACACAGCTGATAGTCCTACTGAATAGACTGTTAGAATTTGTATTATGGCAAGAAAAAAGCAGCTGAGTAAAGAAAAACGAGTGGCCATCATTACTTTAAGAAATGAAGGTCAGTCAGTCCGAAAAATTAGGAAAACTTTGAAAGTGTCCCCAAGTGCAGTCGCAAAAACCATCAATCGCTACAAAGAAACTGGCTCACATGAGGACCGCCCCAGGAAAGGAAGACCAAGAGTCACCTCTGCTGCGGAGAATAAGTTCATCCGAGTCACCAGCCTCAGAAATCGCAGGTTAACAGCAGCTCAGATTAGAGACCAGGTCAATGCCACACAGAGTTCTAGCAGCAGACACATCTCTACAACAACTGTTAAGAGGAGACTGTGTGCAGCAGGCCTTCATGGTAAAATAGCTGCTAGGAAACCACTGCTAAGGACAGGCAACAAGCAGAAGAGACTTGTTTGGGCTAAAGACACAAGGAATGGACATTAGACCAGTGGAAATCTGTGCTTTGGTCTGATGAGTCCAAATTTGAGATCTTTGGTTCCAACCACCGTGTCTTTGTGCGACGCAGAAAAGGTGAACGGATGGACTCTACATGCCTGGTTCCCACCGTGAAGCATGGAGGAGGAGGTGTGATGGTGTGGGGGTGCTTTGCTGGTGACACTGTTGGGGATTTATTCAAAATTGAAGGCATACTGAACCAGCATGGCTACCACAGTATCTTGCAGCGGCATGCTATTCCATCCGGTTTGCGTTTAGTTGCGTTTAGTTCCATCATTTATTTATCAACAGGACAATGACCCCAAACACACCTCCAGGCTGTGTAAGGGCTATTTGAACAAGAAGGAGAGTCATGGGGTGCTACACCAGATGACCTGGCCTCCACAGTCACCAGACCTGAACCCAATCGAGATGGTTTGGGGTGAGCTGGACCGCAGAGTGAAGGCAAAAGGGCCAACAAGTGCTAAGCATCTCTGGGAACTCCTTCAAGACTGTTGGAATACCATTTCAGGTGACTACCTCTTGAAGCTCATCAAGAGAATGCCAAGAGTGTGCAAAGCAGTAATCAAAGCAAAAGTTGGCTACTTTGAAGAACCTAGAATATAAGACATATTTTCAGTTGTTTCACACTTTTTTGTTAAGTATATAATTCCACATGTGTTAATTCATAGTTTTGATGCCTTCAGTGTGAATCTACAATTTTCATAGTCATGAAAATACAGAAAACTCTTTGAATGAGAAGGTGTGTCCAAACTTTTGGTCTGTACTGTATATCATAACATGCAAGTGAGACACTGTTCTTACTATGACTGATTCGCTAGAGTGTAGGGCCGGGCACTGTGTAGAAGCGCCATACACGTACAGCGTCACCTCTCTGCAACTGCGCATGCGCAGAAAGCCGGGATGTGGAGCGGCCGTGTAGGTTAGTGACAGACTGCACAATGATGATGCGCCTAACATCAGGGACACGCCCGTAGGCGTATGATATGCAAATTAAGCCAAACACAACGCTGGAAGTGCGCGTCGCCATAGTAACGAACATCAACTAAAACGCCATGTCGTTGACATAATGGCTGATACGGTAGTCCAGTGGTGCCTAAGGAAGATTAAAAGGACTAGCGGTGTTGGTGGGCAGTGGGCAGATTATGGTAGAGCCTAGGGGGCCACCAGCAATCAAGTGGTGGAACCCTTTTATCGGGACATACCATACAGTAAGATATAAGACAAGCCACTTGCATAGCGAGATCACTATTTAGGGGACAAACTCGCTAGGATAAAAGGGGCTTTTTGAAAATCCCAGTATCCAATGTATCTCATCACATTAGAGTGACGGGGTACACGTATGGAGCTGGAATTATAGAGAAGTGGGGACTCAAACTGATGTTCACCTATCATGGACAACACATGAGAGGAGTCTGTCACTAACCTACACGGCCGCTCCTGTTCCCGGCTTTCTGCGCATGCGTAGTTGCAGAGAGGAGATGCTGCACGTGTATGGCGCTTCTACACAGTGCCTGGCCCTACACTCTAGCGAATCAGTCATAGTAAGTACAGTGTCTCACTTGCACAGTTATGATATAAGTATTTTAATGTTTTTCTGTACATTTTGGGTGTTAGGTTCGACATAATTAAGTGGTAATCACATGATTCATATCTCAGGTGGGAGGATACACCCCCGTTTATGATCACGCCTCCACAAGGCTCTATAAATGTTTGTTGTATATACCTGATCATTTGCTTAAAAAAGTTTCAACAGAGCCAAAACGGCGCTATGCTGTATTGTGCTATCTAAATAAACACCAAGTTTGATGCAACTTTCTGGAGTGCTGCGGATTCCTACATGATTACCTGCATCCCAGTCATCCAGCCAAGTTTCCTTGTACCTGTGTTTTCGTGCTTTTTCTGTGCCTAGAGCCTCTGGTGCTTGCACTAGTGACTCTGACCATAGTAGTTCGGATGCCAACAATATTGGGGCTATCCCAAGAGGAAGGGGTCTGGTTGTTCCCCTGCGGCGAAATATAGATCCCTGTACAGGGGTTAAAGGGTGAATACCAGGGGAACACAAGAATAACACCCTTAAAGGGGTTATCCCACGGATAAAAATCAGGCAGCATATAGTCCATGCCAATACCTTTCTAACAAAGCTAGAACCATCCCTGTACCTCATATAGATCCAGAGATCTCCCATTCATTGTTCTGCTAGATTTATATCAAGCTGGCAGCTCAAGGGGAGTGTCTTTTCTGCTGCAGCTCAGGGGGCGTGTCTGAGCTCCTCCTATCACAGCTCAGGAGGCAGTTGAAAGATGAAACTGAGCATGTGCGGCCTTCTCAGTGAGCAGGTCAAAGAAATAAGAAATTAAGTGGCACGATACAGATACATTTTACTGAATAACTCAGTAGCTATACATAATTTTTAATTACATGCAATTACAAAAGTGTTCAGATCCAGGTGCTGGTTTGAAAACTGTAGAATATTTTTCGTGGGACAACCCCTTTAATGCCCCTTTCACACGAGCGGGAGACTCGCATGTCTCCCGCAACGCATCTACAGGGCTGGACTCAGCACGGACAGGGATCGCATAGCATTATATGCGATCCCAGTCAGTGCCGGAGTCCAGCCCTGTTAATGCGTTGCGGGAGACATGCGAGTCTCCCGCTCGTGTGAAAGGGGCATTAGGGTTTAGCCCAAAACCAAACCAGTTAGTTGGCACAGTGGGTCCAGACTCCCTGATCCATAATAACCACATTCAGCAAACTCAAAAAACTGCCACCAGTGTTCCTTTGGATGGTAGGAATTTAAGGCTATCTCTAGGTTCTTATCAGAGCTCACCACAATGCCAGAGGAACTTGGCTGCTAAGGACCCAGGCTATGTATCTGAAGTAAGGTAGTAGAAAACTAGTACAAGTTCACTAATGACTAGGCTGGCACAAAATAGTCTTCAAGCAGGGTTCAAACCAGGAGAGATAGATACAGCCAATTCAGTAGACAAATGCTTAATCCAGAAGCAATCCAAAAGCAATTTTGCCAGGAGTTCCAATGCAGGAGTTAAGAGTAGCACAATGCACAGGCACCAGGACACATACGTTCACAGACACTGAATCATAATTTTTGCCAGGTTTAAATCCCCCAATGAGCCTTTTGTTTATGCTCTGAGCCAGAGCTCTGTGATTGGTTTGGTATCCCTTATCTCTGATTGTCAGAGAAAGTCATTATAGAAATGTCTCCCATGATCTATTTACTCTATACCCAGTACTGGAGTTATAACACATCTAGATGAAAGAAGGTTTCTACCCCAAAATCGTAAAGGGTACTCTACTGTAAGAGCAATGAAACTACAGAACTCTCTGCCAAAGGAGGTTGTGCACTCACTGAAGGAGTCCAAAAAGGGCTCTGGGTGCATTTGTTGAATAATAATACCACAGGTTATAGTTACAAGATTTGTGGAAAAGGGAAGTTGAACCAAAGAGTTGTTACGTGTGTCAGATTACCTAAAATAAGAGAAATTACCTTCTACCTGGCTGCAGCAAAAGCGGAGAAGAAACTGGACAGACTATAAAACCTGATGTACTTAGTCTGTAAACTTATTGAATCACATGTTAGTGTACTAGCAATCAGCATTGAAATATTGCTGAAAGCTAGGGCAGTCTTACATTTCTTTTTACCATGTCACCCCTTGAAGCTGACTCTTATATTCTCCGGAGTACAGATACAGCAGGAGTGCACAAAATGTGTCCCTAAAACCATTCTGTGCAGCCCTCCATCATCTGGAAACAGACACGTGAGTTTTTCCATTAGGTTGGCATTCTGGAAATGAGCGAATCGAAGCTGACGAAGTGGAATTCGTTTTCATGGAAAATTCAATTCGCCACGAAAGCGAATTTCATGGCGATTCGTGGTAACAAATCTTTTTTTTTTTCCCTAAAATGGCCGCAAGCACATGGCATGACATGGGGGAAGGATTTCTGGGACAAAGAAGTAACCACCCACAATGCAATCACATGCAGACATGTAGCCAATTAGCAGCCAGCCAGGTCCTGTGATGTCACAGCCCTATAAATAGCTCTGCAGCGCTGGAATCTGCCATTTGCAATTGATTTTAGACCAGACACAGACGTCAGGAGAGATAGGGCAAGTGATAGAAAAACGTTGCTAAAGAAAAGAAATGAGGAGATCACATAATGTGAATTGCAGGGATAGGAGAGGGACGATTTCTAGACAGAATCCATAGGGGGTTATCAGGCAGTGAAATCGCTATTCTGGTACACTGAGCAGCAGTGACTGGGCATTGGGGTTTGGGGCACTCTGTTCTAAAGGCTGTATTGGGGTGCTTTATTCAAAGAAGCACCACTTGTGTTCCTTGTTGCAGTGCAGTAAGAGGGTCAGAGCTTTGCTTGGGGTATATATATATAGAAAAAAATAATGTAGTAAAACGATAGAATGTGGTGGCTCACTCCTCTGTCCGTATGGATAACAGGTGCAATACCTCACGGCTAAACCCCAGCCGTTATTATTATGAATTAAATAAGAATGATGGTATGCACACTATCATCTGTGTGTATTCAATTTTATTAAATGTATCTAATCAATTATAAGATTAAAATATATAAAAAAAATATATATTATAAGTTGTCAGCGTTGATTTTCTATACGTTCATAATGTATGTGCTGGTATATAATATGATTCACAGACAATAAAATCCGAAGTTACATAAATGAAAATAAAAATAAAGAAAAATGATGAAAAAATGAAAAAAATGAAAAAAATGAAAAAAAAGGAAGAGCTGTTAATGTTCCAACTATTTGTGAACTGGTGGTCTCATCCCAATTGTCTGTATTACACAGTATATCCCGTAAATGTGGAAGATATGGTAAATATGAGCAAGTTATTTTGGTGTGTCCGGTTCCAATAGATTTCCAATAAAGGTCCAATAAAAGTTCAATAATGGTGATGGTACAAAGTCAGTGGTGATAAAGATACAAAAATATTCTGTTATACTTTACCCCCCTTCTCGATGTGTTAGAGGGAACAGAAGTCCGCCCGCTGTGTTTTCCTCTGTAGCCGCTCTGCCAACACGAGGTGAGTGCGCGCGCTTTTTTTGAATCCTCCTCGCTGTAGCAGATGACCAGCAATGTTCTGTAATGAGTCTTCACGTGGCGTCCCACGATAATGCCTGCACAAGAGGTTTTCCTAACGGTCCACTATCAATGTGGTTTTTTCCTCTTTAGATGGTCCGTTTTTATTTATTTGTAGGTGCCGCTCTTGTGTTGTAAACTTTTGTTGTTGGCACAATTTATTACGGAGTCCAAGGTTCCCATGGTGGGAACCTTGGACTCCGTAATAAATTGTGCCAACAACAAAAGTTTACAACACAAGAGCGGCACCTACAAATAAATAAAAACGGACCATCTAAAGAGGAAAAAACCACATTGATAGTGGACCGTTAGGAAAACCTCTTGTGCAGGCATTATCGTGGGACGCCACGTGAAGACTCATTACAGAACATTGCTGGTCATCTGCTACAGCGAGGAGGATTCAAAAAAAGCGCGCGCACTCACCTCGTGTTGGCAGAGCGGCTACAGAGGAAAACACAGCGGGCGGACTTCTGTTCCCTCTAACACATCGAGAAGGGGGGTAAAGTATAACAGAATATTTTTGTATCTTTATCACCACTGACTTTGTACCATCACCATTATTGAACTTTTATTGGACCTTTATTGGAAATCTATTGGAACCGGACACACCAAAATAACTTGCTCATATTTACCATATCTTCCACATTTACGGGATATACTGTGTAATACAGACAATTGGGATGAGACCACCAGTTCACAAATAGTTGGAACATTAACAGCTCTTCCTTTTTTTTCATTTTTTTTCATTTTTTTCATTTTTTCATCATTTTTCTTTATTTTTATTTTCATTTATGTAACTTCGGATTTTATTGTCTGTGAATCATATTATATACCAGCACATACATTATGAACGTATAGAAAATCAACGCTGACAACTTATAATATATATTTTTTTATATATTTTAATCTTATAATTGATTAGATACATTTAATAAAATTGAATACACACAGATGATAGTGTGCATACCATCATTCTTATTTAATTCATAGAAAAAAATAAGTTATCTTTTGTGTTGTGTTTTGGGGGAAAAAAATCAAACTTCCTCGGTGAAGTTGAATTGGCCAAA
Organism: Rhinella marina; assembly: GCA_900303285.1. Taxonomy (NCBI): domain Eukaryota; kingdom Metazoa; phylum Chordata; class Amphibia; order Anura; family Bufonidae; genus Rhinella; species Rhinella marina. Next base: position 51,322 of record ONZH01001225.1, on the reverse strand, counting down.
AAACAGTTAATAGGTTTTTTGCGGTTGTTCATTTTAACTAAGTATTTTTGGCGTCATTCACCATCCAAACAGAAAAGCGTGATATTGTGTTAACGTAGTCAGTGAAGTTGAATTGCCCAAAAAAGAGTTAAGACGTGGTTCTGGGCTTGTTCCTTTTAAATCGATAGTTGCAGCGTCAGTGGCTGTAAAAGAAGTAAAAAAAACAAAAAAGGTTATATTTTGGGTTGTGTTTTTGGGAAAACACAGCACTACTCATGCTACTGCCGCCTCCACATGCTGTGTTCTAGCTGCCGCTACCTCCAAATTATGTAATTGTGCCACTCTGTGGCCTACTCATGTTGCTGCCGCCGCCTCCACACTCTGTCTCCTAGCTGCCGCTACCTCCAAATTATGTAACTGTGCCACTCTACGGTATGTTGCATTTACATTTTTATGACTGCTGCTGCCTCTCCCAGGGTATGTCACTGTGCCAGTCTGTCTCATTAAAATTAGTACGACTCCTGCTGCCTCTCCCACTCTGTGGCCTTGAAATGTATTTGACTGCTGCCTCTTGCAGATGCTGTTACTGTGCCACTCTGTGGCCTCGAAATGTATTCGACTGCTGCCTTTTGCAGATGCTGTTACTGTGCCACTCTGTGGCCTTGAAATGTATTCGACTGCTGCCTCTTGCAGATGCTGTTACTGTGCCACTCTGTGGCCTTGAAATGTATTCGACTGCTGCTGCCTCTTGCAGATGCTGTTACAGTGCCACTCGTTGGCCTAGTAAATTTGTCCGACTGCTGCTGCAGCCTCTTCCAGGGTCTGTCATTCTGCAACTCTGTGGCCTCAAAATTGATTAGAATTTTTTGGACCTTCTGCTCGGCAGCAGCATGTCACTCGTAAATTTTTGGTACGTTCTGTAGTCCTATTCCATTATTCATAGCTCAAGTATACAGGAAACCCTGTTTGTTTTGAACACTCGAATTTTTAAAAGTAAACGATTCTGGCCCCCGGGACACTCAGCGATGAGCATGGGAGAGGCGAGAGGCAGGGGCTCCCACAGGTGGTAGCTCAGCTCCCTGCAGACCGCCAGCTCGATCTCAAGATGGAACTCCGAGCTTTCTTGGCGTACTGTGTCAATACTGACATTTTGCCACAGTTAAGGCACCTCCACTGTCTTACGTTCCCGTCCGCTGGCATAACCAGCCCCGATACTGATAAGAACATATACTACAGTTGACCTTAACCAAAAGGCCAAGAATTCTTTTTTACGGTCTGCTCTTCAGGGTATGTCACCATGCCACTCTCCGGCCTGATGCTGCTGCCGCCGCCGACTCCACGTGCCGTCTCCTAGCTGCCGCTATGTCAAAATTATGTAATTGTGCCACTCTGTGGTCTCCAAATTCTACTACTAATTCCACTGCTGCTGCCACTTCCAGGGTCTGTCATTCTGCCACTCTGTGGCCTACTCATGCTGCTGCCACTGCCATCTCCACGCTGTCTGGGGGGGCTCTGCTTGTATAAGCGTGTATTAGAACAGGTTCTGTCGAAATGTATGTGGAATCAGTGAATTAGTGTAAAAGGCGTGCGCTTTTGGCTCTCTAGTAGGATCTTGGGCCTCTGCACAATTCTTTATAGCTGGCGCTAACATTGACCTGTAAGGCTGAGTTCAGACTTGAGTTATTTGGTGAGTTTTGGCCCCTTAACTGCCCAAATAAATAAAAGTGTGCAGCGATTCTAAGAGCGACGCCTGTTATGTGTGTGTCACACTGGCTCACAGTATTCTTTCACTACCACAGTAGACTCCCTATGCGTTTTACTGCAAGGCACAGTGTTCTACACCACTATCCAGGCTCTCTGCAGCCCGAAAGTAGCCGTTTTTTAACGCAATTCACCACAAATTTATTCGGATTGAAGCAAATCTTTTCGGAGAATTCGGCGAACCAGCCGAATCGAATTTTTGAAAAATTCGCTCATCTCTAAATGTAACCAGACATTTATGGTATACATGTTTCGATATGCCATAAAACCCTTTTACGTTTTATTTTCGGCCCTTGGGATTTGTTCAGTATGATAACGTGGCTCCTGATCAGAAAAGGTTGTGCATCCGCGATCTATCGCCATTCTTGTTTTCGTGACATGACGTTATATACTTTTTGTATTAATTTTACAGTCCATTCATTATGGGCTAAGTTGCAATACTAAGGATAGAAACCATTAAGTTCAGACTGACAATTTAATGCTGGAAAAAAGGTTTGTTCCTGCACATGTTATAAGCAGGAAGGACATTGAACTGAAGAACATAGTACAATATGCCCTACCCTAACAACAAACTGATATGATGTCAAAGTAACAGGAAACAATCCTTAAATAAAGTAACCCTGAAGTACTCTTTATACATTATACATTTCTCATGGAAAGGACTTTGGTCCTTCTGTTTAACTTTGGTTAATTAACTTTCACAAATGTCGCTATCTGATGCTTATACCAATTACCCAACAGTTGAAAATAACATTTTGTCTTGAAATATAATATATAAACTCATATATAGATAAATGTTGTCCAAATGTAGCTTTATCATGTGTGCAGATTCCAGATTCTAAATAATCAGCAAATCTTGCCGGGTCTTTAATAAGCAACTTATATCCCTCAAAGAGAATCTGTCACCGACTTTTCACTAATAAAACTACCAGCAATGGCCATCGGTACATGTTATAGGCATTCTCAACATACCTGGATGTCAATTTTTATTCATATGCAAATATGATACTCTCAAACTGCCCAAGCTCGCCACTTTTCCCTGATGTCTTCTCCTCCCCTAACCTCCCAAGCCCTTCCTCTCCTCTCCCCTGAAGTCAAATTTATATGTCTCCAAATCTTGTGCAGGTGCCCTCTGCTGCGCTTCCAGTGGCTGTGTGCTATATTCCCTTTTGTGGGCTATTGCCTTAGAGATATGTTCTGAGCAAGCAACAGATCCTCAGATCAACAAAAGAGTTTTAATCAGGTGAACCACAGCTATGTATGTATCTATACCACCAGTTTTATAGGGAGGTCACTGGTGGCAGATTCCCTTTAAATGTGACAAGCCTGATTTTGGTTTAGCATGTCTGTCCATTGTCGTGCTCAAGCTTTCCATTAACCCTTTCACCCCGGAAGTTTTTTTGTTTTGCGCTCCCTGCCTTCACAGAGCCATAACTTTTTTTTATTTTTCTGTTCACATAGCTGTATGAGGGCTTGCTTTTTGCCGGACAAGTTGTACTCTCAACACCACCATTTAATATTGCATATGATGTAGTGAGAAGCGGTGAAAAAATTCGGGTGAAATTGCAAAAAAAGGCAATTCTGCCACAGTTTTACAGGTTTTTTATTTACAATGTTCGATGTGCAATAAAACTGACCAGTTACTTTCATTCTACAGGTCAGTATGAATCCAGCGATATCTAATATGTATAGTTTTTCTTGCGTTTTGATAGTGATAAAATAATTAGAAAGTTGGAAAAAAAAATGTTGTCGTCATATTTTGACCCCGTATAACTTTTTGGTATTTATGTGTACAGAGCTGTATGAGCGCTCATTTTTTTGCAGGGCGATCTGAACTTTTCATTGATATCATTATGGGGTGTATATGACTTTTGGATCACTTTTTATTTAATTTTTTGTGAATCGGCCACTTTGACGCCTTTTTCCGTTTCGCTGTTTTACTTATGGGAAATAAATTTTTATATTTTTATAGTATGTGCATTTTCGCACATGGCGATAACCATGATGTGTATTTTTTTTTTTTTTTAGTTCTTTTATTTTTATTTTGGGGAAAGGGGGATGATTTGAATTTTCATATATATATATATATATATATATATATTTTTTTTTTTTTTTTTAACTTTAATTATTTTACACTTTTTTATAGTTCCCATAGGGAACTATAACAAGCAATCATCTGACTACTGTTATCATAGACTTGCATTGGAGTCCATGATGATTTTACTAGTTTCCTATGGAGTCCTATTACAGGCAAGGGCTCCATAGGAAATACTATGGAGCAGCCTCCTGCCATTCACAAAGACAGGGGCTGCTGCAGACATGCTCCGGCTCCTCCGATCGCCACACGGGGGAGCCGGAGCAACACGGGAGGCGCGCACTTCCGGTGCTTCACGTGCTCGGATGCCGTGGTCAGGATTGACCACGGCATCTGAGGGGTTAAATTCCACGATCGGCATTACTGCCAGTTGCAGACATCAGCCACCACCCGCTATAGGAATCAGCAGGCCACTCGCGGCTATGGCGCCCGCTCTGCTCAGTAGTGGGCACCATCTTTAAAGGGATTAAGCTCCTGTGCATATGTACTAATAATCATACAGTATGTTTGTTTTTTGTGAAAAGACATTAATTGGCGGCCAGAAATAATTTTTGTATGTTTAGGGCAACATACATTTTGCTTGATTTGAATATATAAAACATAAGCATTGCATAAGTAACCAACACATATGTGTCTCTTAGGTGCCTGAGGTCTGTGCAAGAACTACATTTGTGCAGTAGATGGAGTTTATGATCGCAGTGCTGCTCCTACACACTGCAATAGTAGCAGTATCCACCTTCATCCACTACACATTGTATATACACTCACCGGCCACTTTATTAGGTACACCTGTCCAACTGCTCGTTAACACTTAATTTCTAATCAGCCAATCACATGGCGGCAACTCAGTGCATTTAGGCATGTAGACATGGTCAAGACAATCTCCTGCAGTTCAAACCGAGCATCAGTATGGGGAAGAAAGGTGATTTGAGTGCCTTTGAACGTGGCATGGTTGTTGGTGCCAGAAGGGCTGGTCTGAGTATTTCAGAAACTGCTGATCTACTGGGATTTTCACGCACAACCATCTCTAGGGTTTACAGAGAATGGTCCGAAAAAGAAAAAACATCCAGTGAGCGGCAGTTCTGTGGGCGGAAATGCCTTGTTGATGCCAGAGGTCAGAGGAGAATGGGCAGACTGGTTCGAGCTGATAGAAAGGCAACAGTGACTCAAATTGCCACCCGTTACAACCAAGGTAGGCAGAAGAGCATCTCTGAACGCACAGTACGTCGAACTTTGAGGCAGATGGGCTACAGCAGCAGAAGACCACACCGGGTGCCACTCCTTTCAGCTAAGAACAGGAAACTGAGGCTACAATTTGCACAAGCTCATCGAAATTGGACAGTAGAAGATTGGAAAAAACGTTGCCTGGTCTGATGAGTCTCGATTTCTGCTGCGACATTCGGATGGTAGGGTCAGAATTTGGCGTCAACAACATGAAAGCATGGATCCATCCTGCCTTGTATCAACGGTTCAAGCTGGTGGTGGTGGTGTCATGGTGTGGGGAATATTTTCTTGGCACTCTTTGGGCCCTTGGTACCAATTGAGCATCGTTGCAACGCCACAGCCTACCTGAGTATTGTTGCTGACCATGTCCATCCCTTTATGACCACAATGTACCCAACATCTGATGGCTACTTTCAGCAGGATAATGCGCCATGTCATAAAGCTGGAATCATCTCAGACTGGTTTCTTGAACATGACAATGAGTTCACTGTACTCAAATGGCCTCCACAGTCACCAGATCTCAATCCAATAGAGCATCTTTGGGATGTGGTGGAACGGGAGATTCGCATCATGGATGTGCAGCCGACAAATCTGCGGCAACTGTGTGATGCCATCATGTCAATATGGACCAAAATCTCTGAGGAATGCTTCCAGCACCTTGTTGAATCTATGCCACGAAGAATTGAGGCAGTTCTGAAGGCAAAAGGGGGTCCAACCCGTTACTAGCATGGTGTACCTAATAAAGTGGCCGGTGAGTGTAGTTCTAGAGCTGGGGTTACTGCAGAGCAGCTGTTCAGCAAAGATGCATGGTGTCGGATCCCATGCCGATCAGATTTTGATAGCCTATCAGGAAGAGCCAAAATGTTATAGTTTTCTATAAATACCTGGCAAAATGATACTTCCAATCAGGTCCGTTCCTCTGATGCTTTCTACAGTATTAGGGCCTGTTCACACAACCGTGTGAATGGGTCCGCACCTATTCCGCAAAATTGCGGAATAAGTGCGGGCCCGTTCACTTCTATGGCCGGCTCGTGATCTTGCCGAGCCACGGCTCCGTGCCGTGGCTCCGCAAGAAATTATAGAACATGTCCTATTCTTGTCCACAACAGCGGAATAGGCATTTTGAACGGGGCGCCCGGCCATTTGTTCTGAATACGGCCTTAGAATGTATGGGCTCCGGTGAGCCGACGTAAATTATTCGCGAAGAACATGAATAACTAACTGATTTTTAAAGTGGAAAACCACTTTAAACCTTGAAACCAAACTCGGCTTCAGTTTTCGAGGTACTAGTCGGATCTCCGTACAGTATTATTCCAAAGTTTTGAATGAAGCGACATCGGATGAAGCATCCAAAGCTCACTTCACTCAACACTAATTATTCATATTTATAGCACACTACATTATAGGAGATGAAAATCTAACACATAAACAATAACCAGTTTATCATGAATAGCCTGTTCCATTAATCTGGGAATCAAAAATTTGGAAAATTGGCTTTTACCTCATGAGGTTTTTGCTTTCTCTGGATTAACTTGCAGATAACAGGCTGAACTCAATGGACGGATGTCTTTTTTCAGCCTTTCAAACTATTGGGGTCATTTAACAAACTGATGTAAAGTAGAAATGGCTTAGTTGGCCATAGCAACCGATCAGATTCCACAGTTCATTTTCAAAAGGAGCTGTCCAAAATGAAAGGTGGAAATAAGCCGGTTCTACTTTACACCAGTTTGATAAATAACGCCATATGATACTAGGTTAAAGTACAGGGAGCTTCAATTCACCCATCTTGTTGTAAACTCTGTATGCACAGCTTACATGTTTGTCATTTCATGATAGTTGTATTAGATCTTAACAAGAAGCTGCTTTAAACCTCATACTATTTCTTGGCCTTGACATTAACAGAGGTTCTTTCCACTGAGGGGATTTCTTAGGATGCCAGTATATGATGTGAATTGCAAATCCAGGAATGAGATGTTTGCACTTACTGGACCATAACACAAGCTGAATTTGGGCCAGACATTCCCCGACAATTAGCTTTGATCAGTTTCTTTAGCGTGCACAGATATTGTAATTAAGTTATATTGAAACTTAATACATAAGGTGGAGGAGTAGCTTAAGCCTTAGGCCCCTTTCACACGAGCAGGAGACTCGCATGTCTCCCGCAACGGATCTACAGGGCTGGACTCCGCACTGACAGGGATCGCATAGCATTATATGCGATCCCTGTCAGTGCGGAGTCCAGCCCAGTAGTCCAGCCCACTGTATGCTCTATTGAGGCTTACAGTATGTCTCAACCTTCTTTAGATCAGGGTTTGTTTTTTTTAAATGGCTCTCAAGGCTATTACTTGCAGATGTTCATATAACACAGTTTGTGCACCAGTTTCCTGATATGCACCAGATGCCTTTTCTCACCAGTGGTTTAGTCGTCTGTAGTTTATAGTGCAAAAAAAAAAAAAAAACACAGAAAAACAGATAATAATGAACTAACACAATAGATGCTAGTATTATATATAGAATAAGCCCTCACTCTGATATGATAAAATCTGAGACTCTCAGCCAATATATTTTGATCAAAATACGTCTGTGCCCGCCTACCCGCGCCAGGTGGTCTCAGTCAGGCAGGTCCTACACTAAACCTACTTATGCCGTTGGGCATCTATATTCAGGAGACCAGACCCTGCACACATTATGTGCTGCTCCTAGTCACCTGTACGTGCATCCACCTGGATGATTAAGGCAAAGGGGTGGGAGGGTGATTTGTAACAAACAGTCTACAGGTGGTTAAAAGAGGGACAATAAGCTCCCCAGTTATTCATGGGGTAAGCTTTATAAATGCTGGGACCGACATTGAATGAAATAATGGGAATGTACTCGGTTATTGTCATCCATATTATAGACTTTCAATGGAGTATTAGGAAGCATGCTCTACCAGCACTTCACTTTAACTACTCCTAGCTGTGGTCTTGTGGCTAGAGGGAAACTGTCGTTGCCGCTCCAGCTATTTGGCGTTGATCTCCTACTGAGTAGATGCTTTAACCAAGAATACAATATTACAACTGTATCTTAATTTAACTTAAAATAAGCAAAACCGAGTCAATTATTTTCCTCAGGTCAGAGACAAAATTCACTCCACGTGTCACCACTTTGTCCCTTGTGCAAAAGAAATAATATACATCAACATCAAAGCTGAAAGCATTTATTAAAACAGGTTTTAAAAATAGGAGAACTTAAAGGGGTTCTCCAAGTTAAATTTATTGATAGGTCCCCAGGATAGGTCATCAATATCAGATCGGCGGGGGTCCGACACCCGGCACAGCTGATCGGCGGGGGTGCTGGGTATCGGACCCCCGCCGATCTGATATTGATGAGGATAGGATAAATTTAACTTGGAGAACCACTTTAAGGGGGTATTTATTAAGACTGGTATTTCATAAGCAAATTAATAGTTTATTTATGAATAAATTTTGTATATATTGGACTGTCTCATGGGCCCTTACACACATGAATTTGCTCTGGCGTTTTGGCTCACTGAAAAACACCATAGAAAGTCCTCACATTTTTTTTCCATATTGCAAGTGGTGTGCCACTTCTGCATAAACTTAAAAGTTAATAATCTAGGCCTCACCCATCCCATTTAACCTCCTCACCCACTTTTCAAAAGGACAATAAAAGTGAAAAGATGCAAATTATTGTGCAAATATTAAATGCACCATAATTTTTGGGAAAGCTGACTTAGGGTACCTTCCCATCTGTGCCTGTATCTGTTCCAATCTAGAACAAAAAACAAAACCGCAGTGCAGGATCCATCAAATGACGGAAATGAATGCCACTTGATTGATCACATTAACAGCAATGGAGTCTTTCAGGTTTCCTTTAGAGAGCCAAGCATTTTACCTAACTAAATAACACAGCATGCTGAACGATTTTGTCCTGTCTTAGCAGAGCCTCCCACACAGTCATTGGATGCTATATTAAGATTTGTTCTGCAGCTTCCTTGTGAACTTAATGCAACTCATATGATGCAAACCTTGAGCTATGGATATTTCCAGGATGTGTTTGTAAGCCTACTCTGAAATTATACTGTAGTTACAAAGTATATAATGAGTCAGTCAGTTTGTAGATCTGTATGGAGAGTACCATTAGGAAAATTACAATAATCTAGACATACAGCACATATTATATTTAAAGGGGTTATCCAGGAATTACTTTCATCCTTTAAAAGGAATCTGTCACAGGCGACCTCCCTATCCAGCTGTTTACATAGACACATAGCTGTGGTTAACCTGATTAAAACCCATTTTTGTTGATCCGAGCAACCACTCCAGAGTTATAATAGGGTGTCAACATTGCTCTTGTGCAGTACCCCAGACCAGGGTTCTTGCTAAATGTTTTGTTATTTAATGTTACATCATTTTATGCAATGCATTTTCCCAGTATGGGTATGTATGGAACTGATGGAGTTAACCAACTCTGACAAAGACAGTGCAGGAAGTTGAGGTGTAGATCCTGGATCTGCCCCAAGCTCAGTGTAGCTAGTGTGGTGAGTTAGCAGTGAGAAGAAGAAGCTCCATGTGTTTCACTCCTCACAGGACTGGACCAACCATCCAGAAAAATATCACCTTCACTGAGGGTTATCTACTGTGAGAGAGAGACATAATCATTTCTACAGTATTCCAGAAAGAAAAAGAGGTAAAATAAAGAGCCAAGAATGGCTAGAGTCTGCATGGCCGAGTAAGGTATCTCCTCATTAAAGCTAAGAAGAACATTGTTGAAACATCCTTCACACTTGGACACAACCTGGCCAGTCATATCTTAAGCCCTGTACAGTTGGAAATTACAACCACTATTGCAATAGTAATATTGCCAACTATAGATTCTGTGAAGATAGAGGAAAGAGTACAATAATTCCCTTCCTTAATCAAATCCATACATTGCCATCTGGGAGAATTTGCACTGTGTATTGTTGGAACTGTTTTCTGATACTGTTGGGAAGTACCACAACCCTCATTCTGCACTTAAAAAGAGATGTTGGTTTTCTACATCTAACCTGGTAATGGAATCCTGCACCATACGACACCATACGCCAGCCATTGCATTGCACCTGCAACAAACCTACAACATCAAGCACCCCTTCCCCCCAAATTACCATCAGGCAGGAGCCCCAACATCAGGATGTGCACTGAGGGAAGAAAGGGTGCACCCTCCTCAGGATAGGTCATCAGTATGGGATTGGTGGGTGTCGGACACCTGGGACCCCTACCAATCAGCTGTTTGAGAAGGCACCGGCGTTCCGCTTTCTCACATCTTACCTTCTCGTCTTCTCACATCTTACCAAGCACACTGCCGTACATTGTATAGCAGCTGTGTTTGATATCGGACTCAGCCCCATTGAAATTAATTGATTTCTTCTCAAACGGTTGGCAGGGGTCTCGGGTGTCAGACCGCCACCGATCAGATACTGATGACCTATCCTGAGGATAGGTCATCAGTATCAAAATCTCAGAAAACCCCTTTAATCTAGCACTTCATGTTGCAATAAGTTACATTTTAAAATAATTTTTCAGTTCCCAAACATTTTCAATGCTGCACCATGTGACTTCTCTGTACTTCCTCCAGATAGTTTCTACATCTACATGCCAAACATCACTCACGTGATCTTACCCCTGCTGTGGGTACAACAAGCAATGAATGTGTTGTCATCAATAACGATATGTGTACAGGCTAGGTCCCACTGTTTACTGCACATGCGTTGAAACTGTTTACCATGCATACACAATGGAACCCGCTTGTTTTCTTGCAGGACCTTCCATGACATCGTCTCCATCCTTAGAGCTCATTCAGATGAATGACTGGGTCCGCGATCCAGAAGATAGGTCAAAAGATAGGACATGTCCTATCTATTGTGGTGCAGAAGCACAGAACCGAAAGCTCATGGAACCGCTTCATAGTTCACCAAAAGATAGGATATGTCCTATCAATGGATCTGCATCTGCACCATGGAGTGCACACTGCTGGTGCCCATATATTGCAGACCCACTGTTTGCGGTCTGCAATACGGGCATGGAGCCCTTACAGTCTTGTAAATGGGGCCTTATGGAGTGGAGTGAACAAGCTACGGGATGTGATAGGCATGATTTGTGCTTGCACATAGTTGTAGTGGGTCAGGTCTGTTGTCCAAGTTCTGTGGGGTAGTGGGCAGGAACTGAAATGCAGAAGAGTGGGAAACAGGCAAAGAGGTTTTGGCTATAGGTGAACATGCCCACCATCTGGAAGTAGCCAGAGGAACAGAGAGTCACATACGGTAGCTGGTGACCAAGGGGACGAATGTATTTTTTAAAACCATAAGTGTCAGGTACATAGCTTTTTTTAGAGCATATATGGGTACAAAATGGAAGTTATTTGTTTTATTGGGTTCCCAGATAACTCATTTAACCCTTTCACGACCGGAGGTTTTTTCGGTATTGCGTTTTCATTTTTTGCTCCTTGCCTTCATACAGCCATAGCTTTTTTATTTTTCTGCTCACATAGTTGTATGAGGGCTTGTTTTTTGCGGGACAAGTTGTACTTTCAAATCCCACCATTTATTATTGGATATGGTGTAGTGGGAAGCGGGAAAAAAATTCCAAATCGGGTGAAATTGCAAAAAAACCACTATTCCGCTACACTATTCCGCCATTTGGACGCTTTTTTCCGCCACACAATTCGCCGTATTGGAATTTTTTTTTTTAGTTTAAAAGTACGGGCGTTTTCGGTCACGGTGATACCCATGATGTCTATATTTATTGTTATTTAGGTATTTATTTTTTAATTATACGGAAAGGGGGGTGATTTAAACTTTTATATTTTTTTATTTTTTATATATTTTTTAACATTTTTTTTATTTTTTTTTAATTATTTGAAATCTCAAATATAAGCTAATATATTGTACTTTTAATTTTTTCACTATGAGCAATCTCTGATTTTTAATCTTGAATAAAAACTCATGATTGCTCATTTCTTATCCTGGCCTGCCATCTAGTGGCCAGAAGAGGAATTGCACTTTGAAAGCTGTAATCCTCACCAGCGAGGATTACAGCTTTCATAACGTGTACAGATGGCCCGATTGGCCAATCGGGTCGTCTGTACATCACCCGGAAGCAAACTGCTTCCGGGTACAGACGCCACCGGAAGCCATCAGAGGGGCCCAGAAGAAAAGAGAGGCCCATAGGAAGACGCCGCCGATGGCGGTAAGTAGCCGCAAGTCTCTGCTGTTAGAAACAGCAGAGACTTGCCGGCCATGACGCCCGCCGCACCCGCGAGCGGGCGTCATGTCCCCGCACCGCCCGAGCGCCATACATGTACGGCGCCGTTCGGGAAGGGGTTAAAGGGGTTTCCTGGTCCTTTACACCTTGATGTTTAGATCAGAGATCTCAAACTCGTGGCCCTCCAGATGTTGTAAAACTACAACTTCCATCATACCAGGAGAGCCTACAGCTATTGGGGCATGCTTGGAGTTGTAGTTTTGCAACCGCTGGAGGGCCACGAGTTTGAGATCCCTGGTTTACATGATGGCACCGCTAGTTTGGGTGTGTGTGTCTGATGATTTTTACATATATTTGTATTTTATTATATAATGATTATGAATAAAGAGGTATTTCTATACATTTTTGAGGGTGTCTTTTTCTTAAATCAGAGTTGCATTCTCACATTGACAGATTTTCTTTAACTCTAAATCCGCTGAACGTTCAAAGGATTAAGTCCAATTTTCAATTACTTACAATGATAATTGAAAGTTTGTGAACATTTCAGAATTTTTTATATTTCTGAACAAGTTTGACCTAAAACTACATTATATTTTTACACAATATTGGATCATTTTCCTCACTAAATAAATGACCAAGTCATTTTATTTTGGATTCATTTGTTTGATTTGGTTACCACTATGTATTTGTAGGAAAATGTGAAATGTGAAAATCTGATGTAGTTTCAGATGAAATTTATGCAAAAATATAGAAAATTCTGAAGGGTTCACAAACTTTTAAGCACCACTGTATCAGTTTATCAACGTTCGTGTTTAGCATGGAGTGTAAATATCAATAAAGGATATGAAGATAAGAAACAATTAGGCAGCACTCACCAACAATGGATGAAAAAATCACCAGTGGAGGCATGGGGCGGACAAATACACAGCGCAGGCAAAGCTTGTGGTGACGGCCGTTTTCACGCCTTAGCGCTTCCTCAGACTTTAATTATTTGTATGCATCTAGGCATCTTAATAAATAATACCTAGAGATGAATGAATGAAGTTTCAAAAATTCGATTTGAACCCTTTGTCAATTTTTTTTCAAAAAAATTGCTTCATTGCGAATTAATTCATCATGAAGTGTGTTAAATCAGCTATATCCTGGCTTGCAGGGAGAGTGTTTCTTGGTGTACATCAATGTGCATTGCAGCAACATACATAGCTTAGAGCTCCTTAGACCTCCATTGTTTTTATTCAACTACAATAAACTCCTATGAAACTTTCAGCAATTGAATTGTCTCCATTAATTTTCTGTGCCATCTGGTGTCCTGCAATACAGTGGTTACCGCAGCACAGCAATTGAACACTGCTCCTCTAAAGTGAACTCGCAATATCGTAAAGATTTATGATGCTATGAATTCCTGTCTCACCATGGGTCTCCTGAACTGCAGTCACCACATTATGTGACTACAGTTCATAAACCCGCGGTTATTTGGGGATTTACAGCATCATAAATCATTATGATGCTGTGAGTTTAGTCAGAAGAGCAGTGTTCAGTCCAGAAAATACAGCTCCCACACTGGAATGCCTGGCAGTAACTAGAAAGGGGGCCCATGTCTCCCATTCCCAACTCTATGGGACTGCTGGAGACAGCTGAGTACAAGCCTTCAGATATATTTGGCATTCCCTTACAGTTGTTTGGGGTATTAGACTCTTGCATCAACCCAGATTGGAGACATGGATGATGGGAGGAGTGGTAGTGGCTATGATGGTGATAATAGTATTCACAGTTCATGGAAATCCTCACTATGGCTTTCCCTGTGTGAATGTAGGGTGCACCCTTAAGGCACTCTCTGACCTTCTGGGGCTCCTACCTTAAGGTAATTGGGGTGCCCATGATGATAGGTGATTGGCATAGTACAAGGCGTGAGGTCAGATACAGGGCTAGAGGGTGGATGATGGAGTCAATAATAAGGCCCAGTGGTTTATCTTTACTAAATCGATGATGAGAATGGTAGTACATATAATAGTATAAGGCACAATTTCAAAATATATCACAGTATTCCACAATTTGTGTATGGGTAACAGCAATGATAGTAATGGTATAGCTCCCCGATTCTCTTTCTAATGACACTTTGCAGTCTCTCCAAACAACAAGCATGCTCTTCTCTTATTGTTAACTCTTTCTGCAATTTAAAGACTGAGGGGTGCAGAATTGGATGTGGATGGCCAGAATGACTGAAAGTGTGGTGGGTGGCAATGAACCCTTTCCACCTCAGTAAAGTATCTTGCCATAAACAAGTGGTACTTTACTGACATTTCTTGCAAGGCATTGATGGTTCTGGAGTCTCTGGACCTTCTAAGATGGTTGGTCTCTTCCCTTCTTATGATAAAGGATGATAAAGGATTTACTCTGTTGTAGCTTCAGCTGCCAGAGAACCTCTTTAACATTTATGTAACCTACAAGAGCATAATAAAACCTGATAATAGAAATATATAATTAGAATGACAGAACTTAAAGACTATTTACACTTCCAGAGGCAATTTTTTATGCATTTTAATCATTCTGTCTCAAAATTATTTTTTCAATTGGCCTTTATTAAAAAATATTGAGCTATTCTGTCACAAAGGTTAAACTGTTTTTCCAACTGTGTGACTGGTACTTTAACTTTCACTTTGTGCCAGTCATCTAAAAAACCTTATCTCTAAACTACTGAGAGGTTATAAACATTTATTTAAAGAGGACCTTTCACCACTGCTAACATGCCTATTTTAATAGCTTCATCAATTCTGGAGCATCTATTCTTATGTCTCTATGTCGTGCTATTCCTTTATTATTTGTACTCGAAGTTATGAATGAATTGCTATAAGCCTTCAGTAATGGTACAGAGGGGAGATAACCGGTTGGGGGTGTGTACCTGCATAGTCTGAAAATGCCCGCACTGATTGGATAGAGCGTCCCCTCTATACCCTTACTGAGGGCTAATAGTAATTCATTCATAACTTCTAGGACAAATAATAAAGGAACAGTATACCAAACAAACATAAGAATAGATGCTCCTGAATTGTTATTACATAGAGAATGCATGAAGCTATTAAAACAGAAATGTCAGGAGTGGTAAAAGGTCCTCTTTAAGCCACACAGTAAGATAAGAACTGAGCTACAATGAGTTTTTAGGAGGTCAGAGATTACGACTCCATCAGCTTTTGGTCTGACAGAAAAGACAGAAAATGCAAAGGGTGGTACTAGAGCACCTCAGCTCTGTACAGAAAAAAGGAATCCATATTTTTAATAAAGAACAATTTAAAACATAATTTTTTAGCTCAAATACAATACAATAATAAAGGTGTAAATAGCCTTTAAAGAGTAACTAAACTTTTATTCAACTTTTTTTAAAAGCCTGCCTATGCCCGCTTCGCTAAGCTCCGCACGTAAGTGTTTAGTTTAGCGAAGTGGGTACAGATAGGAGCCCGCTCCACTCAGCTAATCTTGACATAGCACATTCTTATGCTATGCCGGCATTTAGCCAACCTCAGGGACACAGGCAGGAGCAGCAATGTGTACTCCTGCCCGTACACCGTTCGAAGCAGCCCCATTTATACAGTGTACGGAATCCATACTCCATATACTGCTGAGAAGTCAGCAATGTGTGAAGATAGCGAATGTAAAGCACCCTTGGAATCAGGACTTTAGGTGTACATTTATTCAGTAGAATTCAAAATCAATTAATAAAGTATATTAGAAAAAATGTTTTTTAGAAAATTTGGGACATTGAATATAAGTTTAGTTAGTCTTTAACCACTTCAGATCTGGGCCATTTCCCCCCTTCCTGACCAGGCCTAATTTTGCAAATCTGACATGTGTCACTTCATGTGGTAATAACTTTGGAACGCTTTTACTTATCCAAGCGATTCTGAGATTGTTTTCTCGTGACACACTGTACTTCAAGTTAATGGTAAATTTGAGTCGATAAGTTTTAATTTTAATTTTATTTATAAAAAAATCCAAAAGTTAACGAGAATTTGAAACAATTCACTGTTTTCTAAATTTCAATCTCTCTGCTTTTAAGACAGATAGTGATGCCCCATAAAATCCTTTTTAATTTACATTCCCCATATGTCTACTTTATGTTGGCATCATTTTGGTAGTGTCATTTTAATTTTTTAAGACAGTAGAAGGTTTAGAATTTTAGACGCAATTTTTGCAAATTTGCAAAATCAACTTTTTTAAGGACCAGTTCAGTTCAGAAGTCAGTTTGTGGGCTTACATAATAGAAACCACCCATAAATGACCTCATTTTAGAAACTACACTCCTCAAACTATTCAAAACTGGTTTTAGAAATGTTGTTAACCCTTTAAGTATTCCACAGGAATTAAAGCAAAATAGATGTGAAATTTCAAAATTTCACTTTTTTTGCAGATTTTCCATTTTAATTATTTTTTTCCTGTAACACATCACGGGTTAACAACAAAACAAAACTCAATATTTATTACCCCGATTCTGCAGTTTGCAGAAACACCCCACATGTGGTCTTAAACTGTTATTTGGGGATACGCCAGGGCTCAGAAGGGGGGGAGCATTTTGTATTTTCTAACATGGAATTTTTTGTCATGGTTTGTAAGAGTGATAACTTTTTAATTTTTTTGTGGACTGAGCTGTGTGAGGTCTTATTTTTTGTGGGATAAGCTGTGCTTTTTATTGACACCATTTTGGGGTACATCTGGCTTTCTGATCACTTTTTAATCAAATTTTTGGGAGGTTAACTAAAAAAAAAGCAGTTTAGGGGCATTTTCTATTTTTTTTTTTTACACCGTTCACTTGATGGGGTAGATCATGTGAT
The DNA here is from genome assembly GCA_900303285.1 of Rhinella marina. Taxonomy (NCBI): domain Eukaryota; kingdom Metazoa; phylum Chordata; class Amphibia; order Anura; family Bufonidae; genus Rhinella; species Rhinella marina. The sequence goes on along the minus strand of ONZH01001225.1, from coordinate 34,199 downwards.
ATTTTTGTAGAGCCAGTTGTTACAGACGCAACGATACCAAATATGTCTATTTTTTTTTTTTTTTTTTACGTTTTACACAATAAGAGCATTTTTAGAAAAAAAAATCATGTTTTTGTGTTACAATTTTTTAAGAGCCATTTTTTTTTTCATTTTTTGGGCTATGATCTTGTGTGGGGGCTCATTTTTTGTGGAATGAGGTGACGTTTTTATTGCTATCATTTTGGGATGCACACCACTTTTTGATTGTTTGATATTATGTTTTTTTTATAGGTGATGCGACAAAAACAGCTGTTTTGGCATAATTTTTATTAGATTTTTTTTTACGCAGTTCACTTGATGGGGTAGATCATGTGATATTTTTATAGAGCCGGTCGTTTCGGACGCGGTGATACCAAATATGTCTATCTTATTTATTTATTTTTATTTGTAACATTAATTATTTTTATATGTATATGTGATTTTTTTTTTTTTTTTTTTTTTTTACACTTTGTGTCCCCCATAAGGTCATACAAGACCTCTGGGGGACATTTAACTTTTTTTTTTTTTTTCCACTATTGATTTCTATGTCAGCTCAGTCCCCAGTTACAGGGGAAATGCATCCCCAGAGAGGCTGTACAGCATAATACTATGCTGTACAGCCTCAGTGCAGGGTTGATCGGGTCTATGAGACCCGGCAGCTCCTGCACTCTCCCGGCCCCGGCGATCACGAGACCGCCGGGATGGAACAGGAAGCGCAATAGCGCTTCCTGATCTGTGTACACAGCGCTCGGTGAGCGCTGTGTATACAGCGATCTAGAAGGCAGGGACCGTTCTTTGGGGTACCCTCCTGTCACTGACAGCAGGTACCCCACTGTGCAGCTGCATGATTAGCGTGCAGCTGCTATCTCTGAATGGACGTTCAGAAACGTCCATTCAGAGATAGATAACCACTTCCCGGACGTTTATAGTCAATGAGCGGACGGGAAGTGGTTAAGTGCAAACAATTTCAGCTATTATGAAATGCTGCAAAGACTGCTAATATCTAATAGAATATCTGTTTATATTCAATGGCCATGAAAAGCATTTTTCAAATACCCCTCGCATGCCCCCCTGCAGTTTTCTCACCCAATATGTTAATGCTGAGCATCGGTACACTGAGGAGGAGACACCAGGGTTTCTCAGTGGGCATGTCCAGGGAGAAGTTGAGCTGTTTTTCTCCCTGGCTGTGACCATACCATTCCACACCATATAGAATAAAATTTATATTTTAATCGTATGGGCATTTTTTATTGTTTATTTTTAATATGGGGAAAAGGGCTGATTTGAATTTGTATAACTTTTTTATTTTTTTAAACTTTTAAACTTTTTTTCATTTATTTTCACTTATTCAAAGCCCCTCTAGGTGACTTTAACATGTGACCTTCTGATTGCTTCTCGTATAGATTGCAATGATTTACCATTGCAGCTTATAGTAGATTTACTGTGTTCCTATGGAACTGTGATCCCATAGAAACATTGCTGTGGCAGGCCTCAGAGGCTTCCAAAGGCTCAACACTGCCATAGCAACCTCAATCTCGGCAAAGGGGTCCAGAGCTCCCAAGGAAAGATGCCTCATATGCCATGGTTGCTATTGACCACAGCATGGGGTCACTGGATGGGACTGCTATTGTTGACTCTGAACAGTAAGGAACCCATCCACTACGTGGAGTGAGGCTGGTGGAGCAGCACGCCACATCTTGCTGCTGGAGCTCCCTCCTAGCTGAGCCTCAGGGTTGACAACACTGAGTGAAGGGAATTTCGCTAACTAAAAAACTTGACTAGTATGAATGTACAATGCACTGGTATTTACAGACACATCTCTATATAGCAGGACATTGGGATAACAGCAAATATGTAATTTATTTAGTAATCACAGAAATATAATGGAGCTAAATAAATTACAATTAACACATTTTAGCTCTCTCTCTTCTCCGGGTGCGCCAATATTTTTTGTTTACATGCTATCAACTCTTTAATACAGCAGGGAGTCCCTGCTCTGCTTAGGAGTCCTTTGCCTGACTCCATATATGGCTAACTCCATATATAGAGTCATTGGTCTAGGAGTCCTATGCAGATGCCATATGAGGATATTTCCATTTATAGAGTCATCCTTGGCAGTATCCACAAACACTATTAGTATTTTGACAGGGTATTGGGACACGCCTGTATAATTAAAATATTTCCAATCCTTAACTTTTTCCAAGGGGGGTTCAGACTCATAACCTTTTTGATGTGCGAGACAGAAGCCTTACCAGTGTGCTAATTGATTTAATAATCGCCAAAATGTGAGCAAAGTAAATTACAATAAACATATTCTAGCCACATCTCTTTAAATGTGGTATGTGGCATATTATTATTTCTAAAAAGAATTTCTCTAATTAAAAACCTTCATTAGTATTCCTGTAAAATGTACTGGTGTCTACAGAAACAGCTCTATATACCATAGCACAGCTGGTCACAGTGTAAGGTGTCAGTCTGCCATACAAAACTCAAGACTTGAAGACCAATTTATTATATAAGCAACAATATTCAGCAACAGGAGGTGAAGCAGGCCAGTCTTCAGCAGCAGGAGGAATCGCCTGTTAATAGAGCAAATAGCTGCTTGGAAGGAAGCCAGGACTGTCCACAGTGGAGGAAAGGCCTACAGAGACTGTAAATGTGAGGACAGCTGTGCAGCAGGCCTTGCAAAAAATGGCTCCAGACAATGATGTGGAGGCCTACCTTATGCTCGAGAAAGTGGTGGAAAAGATTGAGTCCCAGATCCCGAATGGGCAGAAGTACTTGCACCATTCTTTATCGCAGAACTCCAAAATGATTATTACGACCTCAGTGAGCAGGATGTCCAGGGCTATACCAAATTAAAGATGGAAATTCTTGCTGGCCTTGTGGTTACACTGGCCATACGTGCCCAGAGGGTCCACAGTTGGGAGTTACAGCATGAACAAGCCTGCCTCAGATGTACAAACTCATCCATCTTGTAAGGAAATGGCTGGAACCGGACTCGTCCACACCAGTACAGTTTGTGCAAAATGTGGTGGTGGATCTCTACCTCAGGGCTTTACCTGCTAACCTTCAATGTTGGACATGGATGCTAAAGGATGCCAACCAGCTAGTCACCATGGTTGACTGGTTCATTGCGACAGAAGACTACCTCCAAGATGACCCGACGACGCCAGATCACCTCCCAGAATCCCCAGACCAATGACGGCATCTGGTAAGAGTGTTCCACCTGTTAGTGAGGTGTGGAGGAGGGCTCACAGAGGGGACAAGGTTCTGGAGGTTGAGCTTGGGCAAAAGACTTAGGTTTCCCAGTTGCAAGCTCAAGGAAGAACTCCCCACCAAGACCAGGACTACTCCAGTGCTGGAGATGCCTTAAGTGGGAATATGTGGCTGCCTATTGCCCACTAACCACTAACTGAGGTCAGTCAATGTTTTCAGAGACTGTCTGTGTTGTGTCACCAGGATCGGGAACTGAGCTTCAAATATGTGACATAATGACAAATGGCTGTCCAGTCAAGGCCTTACTGGACTCAGGTAGCTTGGTATCCCTTGTACATGCCAGCTTTGTAGCTGGGGACTATGTTCTGGACAAGTATCAGTGCAGACTTTGCATCCATGGAGATACCAAGGTGTACCCTGTGGCATGCACAAAGATGGCGTCCTCTGAGGTCAAGCACATGATGGACTTCGGTGTCATTGAGAAGTCTAAAGGTGAGTGGCCTAGCCCCATTGTACTAATCCCAAAACCCAATGGTATGTGGAGATTTTGTAATGACATTTGTTTTCAAAATTTGATGCACATCCCATGCCCAGAGCTTATTGAGGGGCTTGGAAATGCAAGATATGTGACCACTCAATCTCACAAAGGGTTACTAGCAGATACCTTTGTCAGATAAGACTAAAAATGAAAACTGTGTTCTCCAGAGGGGTTGCTCCAGTATGTAATGATGCCATTTGGGTTACATGAAGCCCCTGCTACATTTCAGGGATGGATGGACATGATCTTGAGGCCACATCGTGATTACGCAGCTGCCTATCTGGATGATGTGGTAATTGTTTGTTCAGATTCTGCAAAGTACAGGCTGTGATAGATTCAATTAGTGATGCCAGCCTTACCATAAACCTAGAGAAGTGTGCAGTGGGCATAGAAGAAGCTAAATATTTGGGCAACATTGTTGGCAAAGTGTTAGTGAAACCCAAGTTAAGGATTGAGGCAATACAGAACTGGCCGAGACCAGTAAGGGCAGGCTCGGACTGGCCCATAGGGGTACAAGTGAATCCCCCAGTGGGCCCCTAAGCAAGGTGGGCCCCTAGTCTCCCACCCACTGCACAAGTGGCACATAACACAGTACACTTACTGCACTACATACATATATTCAATGTACAGCACCTCAACCAGCCTATATTCATATAAAAACTTGACAGATTATTAAAGAAACTCCCCAGTTTATTATTATAGACAATCATATAGCTGAGATGATTTCTAGGTATAGAGGAAAGCTAGTCAGTATCCTCTTTTCCCCAGGACCTACCTTCTCAAAGCTGCTGCAGGGACCTCCATATTCAAGCATCTGGTAGCATCTTGCTGCTGTGTGATCAGGTAATATTTGAATATATCTGTACTGTGGGCCCCCAAAATAAATTTTACTGATGGGCCCTAGGCACCCCAATCTGACACTGAGTAAGGCCCCTTTCACATGACCGTATGCCCTCTGAGACATACGGTCCATTGCCCCTAGTTACGGCCACCGCGGCCATGTAGTAGTGGCCGGCTTGCTCTTGTTCAAACCCGCTCTGAGGTATTGTGAATGCACATTGCATGAGCATGCAGAGACACATCTTAGGGTACTTTCACATCTGGTCAGGATCCGTCCAAAACGCAAACTTTATAAACGGATCCTGCTTCATAGAGATGAATTGATCTTGGAACAGGATCCGTTTCTCTGCCTTTTGGAAGCGCAGGCAAAAATGCTACAACCCTAAGATGTGTCTCCGCATGCTCATGCAATGTGCATTCACACTACAGCAGTTACCTCAGAGCGGTTTTGAAAAGGAGCAAGCCGGCCACCACTACTACATGGCCACGGTGGTCGTAACTAGAGGCAACGGCCTGACTGATGTGTGTGGGACAATGGATATACAGGGTGGGCCATTTATATGGATACACCTAAATAAAATGGGAATGGTTGGTGATATTAACTTCCTGTTTGTGGCACATTAGTATATGGGAGGGGGGAAACTTTTCAAGATGGTGGTGGTGGTGACCATGGCGAAGTCGCCATTTTGGATCCAAATTTAGATTTTTCAATGGGAAGAGGGTCATGTGACACATCAAACTTATTGAGAATTTCATAAGAAAAACAATGGTATGCTTGGTTTTAACTTAACTTTATTCTTTCTTGAGTTATTTACAAGTTTCTGACCACTTATAAAATGTGTTCAAAGTGCTGCCCATTGTGTTGGATTGTCAATGCAACCCTCTTCTCCCACTCTTCACACACTAATAGTAACATCGCAGAAGAAATGCTAGCACAGGCTTCCAGTATCCGTAGTTTCAGGTGCTGCACATCTCGTATCTTCACAGCATAGACAATTGCCTTCAGATGACCCCAAAGATAAAAGTCTAAGGGGGTCAGATAGGGAGACCTTGGGGGCCATTCAACTGCTACATGATGATGTGTTTCCCTCTTTATGCACTGAAGCTAGCACGTTCCCTGGGTTTTTCCAGCAAGATGGTGCACCATCACATTATGGGTGTCAGGTCCGAGCATTCCTAGATGAACAGTTTCCTAGAAATGGGATTGGTCGTTTTGGGCCAGTTGAATAGCCCCCAAGTCTCCCGATCTGACCCCCTTAGACTTTTATCTTTGGGGTCATCTGAAGGCAATTATCTAGGCTGTAAAGATACGAGATGTGCAGCACCTGAAACTACGGATACTGGAAGCCTATGCTAGCATTTCTTCTGCGGTGTTGCTATCAGTGTGTGAAGAGTGGGAGAAGAGGGTTGATTGACAATCCAACAGAATGGGCAGCACTTTGAACACATTTTATAAGTGGTCAGAAACTTGTAAATAACTCAAGAAAGAATAAAGTTAAGTTAAAACCAAGCAGACCATTGTTTTTCTTATAAAATTCTCAATAAGTTTGATGTGTCACATGACCCTCTTCCCATTGAAAAAACTAAAGTTGGCTCACCCTGTACAAATAGGCAAATCTTCTAAACGGTACATTTTATATAAATACCTTCTATTAGTAATAATATTGGTATGGCTATATCTAACTATACAAACTACATTTGTGAGATGGGAATACCCCTTTAAGTAGAAAAAAAAAACTTGAATGACCAGGTGTTTTTTTTCCTTACAAAATTTTAATTTCAAGGTGGAACACAGGCCGGGAAAGTTGCAGGGGAATGCTGACGCCTTTTCTAGATTGCACTGCATGATGGCCAAAGGTACCCAGATCTCTGGTCTGGATAAGGCGTGGAGGACATGTAACAAGGTGTGTGGAAAAGTGCTGGAGAGGGGAGTATATTTAACCCAGAGTCCTCAGATGGGTGAGACAAAAGGAATCCAGGAGGCTGTATTTGTCTCAGCAAAGTGTAGCTTGTTAGAGCTGTGTTGTTCAGATTTTGTGAGATGGATTTTTTTGGACTGGTAGGTAGGTTTGGCAGAGAGATCTACTAGTCCACTCCCTACACCAGAACGGCTATTGCCCCTGGTCAGTGAAGATCCTAGAAAAAAACATGTGGTCCCTCTAGCATTTTTTTCTTTATTCTGGCTGCTAGGATCTTTACTGGGGAATAAATAGAGGCCTGTGTGTCTGTGAAAAGTCTGATAACCCAGACACTCTAAAGACGTAGGTGAGAAAGTTATCTCCATTAGTTAGTGCCCAGATGGGCAGGTGTTTATTTTGGCTATGATTTATGTGCCGCGGATATCCAAGTCATGGTTACCTTTGATGTCCTGCGTTTTGTTGTGCTATATGAAAAATAAAGCATTATTTGGACTTTTAAAGGGGTTCTGTAGTTCTTTAAAACTGATGATCTATCCTCTGGATAGATCATCAGTATCTGATCGGTGGGGGTCCGACACCCGGGACCCCCGTCAATCAGCTGTTTGAGAAGGCAGCGGCGCTGCAGGAGTGCCGTGGCCTTCTGTGTGTTTACCACAGGCCCAGTGACGTCACGACTACGATCACTGGCCTGGGCGGGGCTAAGCTCTGTTCACTTGAATGGAGATTAGCCCCGCCCAGGCCAGTGATTGTAGTCGTGACGTCACTTGGCCTGCGGTAAACACACAGAAGGCTGCGGCGCTCCTGCAGCGCCGCTGCCTTCTCAAACAGCTGATCGGCGGGGGTCCCGGGTGTCAGACCCCCACTGATTAGATACTGATGATCTATCCAGAGGATAGATCATCAGTTTTAAAGAACTACAGAACCCCTTTAACCTCCGAAGTCTGAGAGTCTGTCATTGTCGAACCCACGGAAAGCATGCAGATCCATTAAATATATATATATATATATATATATATATATATATATTTAGTGTGTATATATATATATATATATATATATACACTCACCGGCCACTTTATTAGGTACACCATGCTAGTAACGGGTTGGACCCCCTTTTGCCTTCAGAACTGCCTCAATTCTTCGTGGCATAGATTCAACAAGGTGCTGGAAGCATTCCTCAGAGATTTTGGTCCATATTGACATGATGGCATCACACAGTTGCCGCAGATTTGTCGGCTGCACATCCATGATGCGAATCTCCCGTTCCACCACATCCCAAAGATGCTCTATTGGATTGAGATCTGGTGACTGTGGAGGCCATTTGAGTACAGTGAACTCATTGTCATGTTCAAGAAACCAGTCTGAGATGATTCCAGCTTTATGACATGGCGCATTATCCTGCTGAAAGTAGCCATCAGATGTTGGGTACATTGTGGTCATAAAGGGATGGACATGGTCAGCAACAATACTCAGGTAGGCTGTGGCATTGCAACGATGCTCAATTGGTACCAAGGGGCCCAAGAGTGCCAAGAAAATATTCCCCACACCATGACACCACCACCACCAGCTTGAACCGTTGATACAAGGCAGGATGGATCCATGCTTTCATGTTGTTGACGCCAAATTCTGACCCTACCATCCGAATGTCGCAGCAGAAATCGAGACTCATCAGACCAGGCAACGTTTTTCCAATCTTCTACTGTCCAATTTCGAAGAGCTTGTGCAAATTGTAGCCTCAGTTTCCTGTTCTTAGCTGAAAGGAGTGGCACCCGGTGTGGTCTTCTGCTGCTGTAGCCCATCTGCCTCAAAGTTCGACGTACTGTGCGTTCAGAGATGCTCTTCTGCCTACCTTGGTTGTAATGGGTGGCAATTTGAGTCACTGTTGCCTTTCTATCAGCTCGAACCAGTCTGCCCATTCTCCTCTGACCTCTGGCATCAACAAGGCATTTCCGCCCACAGAACTGCCGCTCACTGGATGTTTTTTCTTTTTCGGACCATTCTCTGTAAACCCTAGAGATGGTTGTGCGTGAAAATCCCAGTAGATCAGCAGTTTCTGAAATACTCAGACCAGCCCTTCTGGCACCAACAACCATGCCACGTTCAAAGGCACTCAAATCACCTTTCTTCCCCATACTGATGCTTGGTTTGAACTGCAGGAGATTGTCTTGACCATGTCTACATGCCTAAATGCACTGAGTTGCCGCCATGTGATTGGCTGATTAGAAATTAAGTGTTAACGAGCAGTTGGACAGGTGTACCTAATAAAGTGGCCGGTGAGTGTATATATATATATATATATATATATATATATATATATATGTAAACGACAAAAGAGCAGCAGCACAAGTCTTGAATGGAGATGGTGGTGCAATCCCTCACGGCTAAGGATATTAAGCCTGATGCATAGAATAATGGAGAACAAGGCAGCACTCGTATGTGGTGAAAATAGTCGACCTTTATTCCAGACAACCCGACGTTTCGGCCGACTCAATGTGGCCTTTCTCAAGCATAAAACAACCAGTGTGAACAAACACTTAAATAAACAAAGTGGGAGGGTTCATTACAACATGTGACCAATTATGCAAATTCATAGTGACATCAGTGGGAGGGTTCATTAATTGTTTGTTTAAGTTAAGTTAAATTATTAAGTGTTTGTTCACACTGGTTGTTTTCTGCTTGAGAAATGCCACATTGAGTCGGCCGAAACATCGCGTTGTCTGGAATAAAGGTCCACTATTTTCACCACATCCGAGTGCTGCCTCGTTCTCCATTATTATATATATATATATATATATATATATATATATATATATATATATATACACACACACTAGCAGAAGGACCCGGCTTCGCCTGGGTATATTTAAATTTTATTTAATGTTTCTGCCATGGTAATTTATGAGGAAACACAGTGGGTAGCAGTGGAAGAAAACATCGCTTCGGCGCTGCAGCAAGGTGCTAGATGCCCAGCGCCGTACTATTACTGAGCGCTGATTGGGCGGGTGCAGCAGCTGCGCCCGCCCGATCAGAGGAATGCGCCAGCATCGGTGAAAACACTGATGCCGGCGCATTAACCCTTCATGTGCCGCGGTCAGCGCTGACCGTGGCACATGCGATGTGGGCGGTCGGAAGGGGTTGCCATCGGGTCCCCGCGCTGCTGTGACGGGGACCCGATGGCTGAGATAGCAGCCAGATGCCTTCCTTAGGCATCCAGCTGCTATCTATGGAAGCCTGTGAGATCCAGCCCCCTGGATCTCACAGGCAGTGTGCTGGAAGTGTATTACATTGAGTAATACACTTCCAGCCAATGCATTACAATACAGAAGTATTGTAATGCATTGTAAGGGGATCAGACCCCGAAAAGTAAAAAAAAAAGTGTAAAATAAGAAAGTAAAAAAAAGTGAAAAAAATAAAGTTTTACAAAACAAAGTTTCAAGTTCCCCAAAAAAAGAAAAACGTCATTTTTACAAAATAATATAAAAAAAATTGTAAAAAATAGTGAAAAAAAAATTTAAATAGACATATTAGGTATCGCCGCGTCCGTATCGACTGGCTCTATAAAAATAGCACATGATCCACCCTGTCAGGTGCATGCAGTAAAAAAAAAAAAAAACGGTGCCAAAATAGACATTTTTTGGTCACCTTCCCTTACAAAAAGTGTAATAGCAGTTGATCAAAAAAGCGTATGTACCCCAAAATGGTACCAATCAAACCATCATCTTGTCCCGCAAAAAATGAGACCCTACCTAAGACAATCGCCTGAAAAATAAAAAAAATATGGCTCTCAGAAAATGGCAACACAAAAAATATTTTATTTTGTTCAAAAATGTATCTAATGTGTAAAACTTTCCAAAAAGAAAAATGATACACATATTGGGTATCGCCGCGTCCGTAACAACCTGCTCTATAAAAATATTGCATGAGATGGCCCCCCAGGCGAATGCTGTAAAAATTGTTTTTAAAAAACTAAGTCAAAACAGACATTTTTTCCCCTTTTGCCTCACAAAAAGTGTAATAGCAGGCGATCAAAAAGGCGTATTTACCCCAAAATGGTACCAATCAAACCATCATCTTGTCCTGAAAAAAACGATACCCTACCTGAGACAATCGCCTGAAAACTGAAAAAAAATATGGCTCTTTGAAAATGGCAACACAAAATAATGATTTTATTCTGTTCAAAAAATAAATCTAATGTCTAAAACTATCCAAAAATTAAAAAGTCAGACATATTGGGTATCGTCGCGTCCGTAACAACCTGCTCTATAAAAATATTACATGATATGGCCCCCCGGGTGAATGCTGCAAAAAATAAAACACTATGCCAAAACAACCATTTTTTTCCCTCTTGCCTCACAAAAAGTGTAATAGCAGGCGATCAAAAAGGTGTATTTACCCCAAAATGGTACCAATCAAACCGTCATCTTGTCCTGCAAAAACGATACCCTACCTGAGACAATCGCCTGAAAACTTAAAAAAATATGGCTCTTTGAAAATGGCAACACAAAAAAAAAGATTTTATTCTGTTCTAAAATGCATCTAATGTGTAAAACTTTCCAAAAATAAAAAAGTTAGACATATTGGGTATCGTCGCATCCGTAACAACCTGCTCTATAAAAATATTACATGAGATAGCCCCCCAGGTGAATGTTGTAAAAAAAATTAAAAAAAAACATGCCAAAACAGCTATTTGTTTTCACCTTGACTCACAAAAACTGTAATACCAAGCGATCAAAAAGTCTTATGTACCCCAAAAAATGAGCCCCCACATAAGACAATAACTCAAAAAATAAAAAATCAATGGCACCCGCAAACCAATCCATCAAAATCTCCGCGCTCCTTCTGTTTTGAGTCCTGCCATGTGCCCCCACATCAGTTTACCACCACATATAGCATGTTGCCATATTCAGGAGAAAATGGGTAACAAATTATGTGGTGCTTTTCTCCTGTTACCTCTTGTGAAAATGAAAAATTTGGGGCTAAAGCAACATTTTATTGGAAGAAATAAAACTTTTCATTTTCATAGCCAAGTGTTTCCAAATTCCGTAAAACGCTTAGGGGGCCAAAGTGGCCAGTACCCCCCTTAATATATTCTTTGAAGGGTGTAGTTTCCAAAATGGGGTCACTTTTTGAGGGTTTCCACAGTAGGGGTACGTCAGGGTCTCTCAATTACAAAATGGTGCCTAAAAACTATTCTAGCAAAATCTGCCTCCAAAATCCATATGGCGCTCCTTTCCTTCTGACCACTGCCACAAACCCATAGAGACGTTTACCACCACATATGGGGTATTTCTGTAAACTGCAGAATCAGAGCAATGTATATTGAGGTTTACCACCTTGACTGTGGTGAATGGGCTCAGATAATTTTGTACAAAATGTATTTGCCAAGAGTCTCTAATTTATTAAACAAGCATAGCATGAGTTTTGGAATATTCTATCACTGTGGCATTTTGTGCTTTATCTGGTAGCGGTGTGCAGCTGCAATTTAAGTATTTTCCTTTGACATATATTGAGGTTTAGTTTGCTGTGTTGCAAGAAAAAAATTATTAACATGAATAATCTACCAAAAAAGTGAAATTTTGAAATTTCACCTCCATTTTCCTTTAATTCTTGTGGAACACCTCAAGGGTTAACAAAGTTTGTAACAGCAGTTTTTTATAACTTGAGGGGTGTAGTTTCTAAAATGGGGTCATTTATGGGGGTTTTCATTATGTAAGCCCCTCAAAATCACTTTATATCTGAATTGGTGCTCAAAAAATGGTTTTGGAAAAATTTGGTGAAAATTTGAAAAATGGCTTCTAAACTTCTAAGCTCTCTAACGTCCTAAAAAAGTAAAATGACATTTACAAAATGATGCCAACATAAAGTAGACATATGGGGAATGTAAAATAATAACTATTTTTGGAGGTATTACTGTGTATTATGTAAATTGTAAATAAAAAAAGTAAATGTAAAGTAAATGTAAATTTGGAAATTTGCAAATTTTTCCAAATTTTTGGTAAATTTGGGATTTTTTCATAAATAAGGGTGAAATATATTGACTCAAATTTATGACTGTCATGAAGTACAATGTGTCACAAGAAAACAATCTCAGAATGTCCTGGATAAGTAAAAGCGTTCCAAAGTTATTACCACATAAAGTGACACATGTCAGATTTGCAAAAAATTGCCTGGGCATGAAGGTGAAAACAGGCCCGGGGTTGAAGGGGTTAATCTATTTAATTTAATGTTTATGTGTGTCATTGCAGAGAGAAAGTCATCCTCCCTCCCACCCCTACAGCTGACAAATGTTGATTTTTACCTTCAATTTTTCAATCCCCGTTGTCTGCGTTGGGTGCGTGGCCTGACCGAGTCGGGGGCATGACTTAGCGAGACCTGGGGCGGGGGTATTAAGTCCTTCTTTAGGGGGTGGCCTGAATTACAGGTCGATGCCCCGGTAATTTATGATGACACGCAATGGTTAGCAGTGGAAGAAAACATCTTTTATTGTCTTAGTCTAAAATTAGTGTATTTCATCTAGTTCATTTAATGTTTCTGAGTTGTTGATTTTTACCTTCATTTTTTCAATCCCCATTGGCTGCGGAGTGGGAGGGGGCGTGGCCTAGCGAGTCCTGGGGTGGGGGTTTTAAGTCCTTCTTTAGGGGGTGGCTGAATTACAGGTCGATGCCATGGCAATTTATAAGGACACAATGGGTAGCAGTGGAAGAAAACATCTTTTATTACTACTGAACAGTCTTAGTCTAAAATTAGTCTAAAACATAAGTTATATTTCTGGTAACCGGAATACCGCTTTAACAGTGTCATCCACAGCGCTCTGCCCCTGTAAAGCAGTGAAGAGAAATGGCTGGGTTGTTACTAACCTGAGCTCCTCAGCTGGCTGCTAATTATCTGGCTGGGTTGTTATGGAAACATGTGTGTATGTTGAGAAAATGGCAGTTGGGATTTGAAGTGAAATGCTCTCAGGCTAATATTGGCTAATAGAGATCATATTTTGGGAATATCTCGGGAATGGTATGTCCTAGAGAGCTGAGACCTGGTCTAAAACCTTCCCAGACACCTGATGTACTTGTGTGCCGAATTTGGTGAAAATCGGTCCAGTAGTTTGGTCGCGCATAGAGAACAAACAGACAGACAGAAACTCATTTTTATATATATATATATATGTATATATATATATATATATATATATATGAGACTAGCAGAAAGACCCGGCTTCACCTGGGTATATTTCATCTATTTAATTTAATGTTTCTGTGTGTCGTTGCAGAGAGAAAGTCAATGCAGCTGACAGAAGTTGATCTTTACCTTCATTTTTTCAATCCCCATTGGCTGCAGAGTGGGAGGGGGCATGACCTGACCAGGTCGGGGGCGTGGTTTACCGGGACCTTGGGGGGGTGCTTTTAGGTCTTTCTTTTCAGGGTGGCCTGAATTATAGGTCAATGCCATGGTAATTTGAGGAAACACAGTGGGTAGCAGTGGAAGAAAACATTGCTTTGCATGGGTATATTTAATCTATTTCATTTAATGTTTGTGTGTGTGTCATTGCAGAGAGAAAGTCTCCTTCCCACCCATTCCTGTAGCTGACAGAAGTTGATTTTTACCTTCATTTTTTCAATCCCCATTGGCTGCGGAGTGGGAGACGGCGTGGCCTGACTGGAGGTGTGGTTTAGCGGGACCTTGGGGGGGGGTTGCTTTTAAGTCCTTTTAGTGGAAGAAAACATCTTTTATTACTACTGAACGGTAGTAGTCTAATATTAGTCTATTTCATCTAATGTTTCTGTGTGTTGTTGCAGAGAGAAACTCACCCTCCCACCCCTGCAGCTGACAGAAGTTTATTTTTACTTAATTTTTTCAATCCCAATTGGCTGCGGAGGGAGAAGGGGGCGTGGCCTGACAGAGTCGGGGTGTGGCTTAGTGAAACCTGGAGCAGGTGTTGTAAGTCCTTCTTTTGAGAGTGGTGTGAATCACAGGTCGGTGCCATGGTAATTTATGAGGACACGCAATGGGTAGCAGTTGAAGATTTACTACTGAACGGTCATAGTCTAAAATTAGTCTTAAACATAAGTTATATTTATGGTAACCGGAATACCCCTTTAACAGTATCATCCACAGCGCTCTGCCCCTTTAAAGCAGCGAATAGAAATGGCCAAGCTCCTCAGCTGGCTGCTAATTACCTGGCTAGGTTGTTATGGAAACCTGTCTGCATGTGGAGAAAATGGCAGTTGGAATTTGAAGTGAAATGTTCCCAAACTAAAATTGGCTAATGGGGATCATATTTTGGGAATATCTCGGGAACGTTATGTCCTAGAGAGCTGAGACCTGGTCTAAAACCTTCCCGGACACCTGATGTACCTGTGTGCCTAATTTGGTGAAAATCTGTCCAGCAGTTTGGTCGCGCATAGAGAACAGACAGACAGACAGACAGAAACTCACTTTTATAATATTAAGATATATATACAGGCAATATTTGTGAGCGTGTTGGGCCGGTGTAGTAGTTGTTTACTCAAGGTTCTGCAGAGCTCCCTGGGCAGGTATGCAGTGTATGGAAGGACAGCACCAGTTCCTTCGGGACACACTCTGTTTTCCAGGGACTCCTGCCAGATGGTGTGGATGTGCTCCTTGGTGTCACAGAGGACATACCATAAAAAATAGCCTTTATTAAATATACATTAAAAGAGGGTGATAATGACAGCTCACAAAATAATAACAAAAATAATTATATCAAAGTGAATGACAGGTAGTGTGTGGAGGTATCTTGCAACAATGGGCTTGTTGATGTACAAGGGGGGCCTACAGAAGATGGAAAAAGTTCACACTATTCTTGCCCTTATGCTAAGACGGAATGGCCGCCCCGATAGGGGCGATCCCGTGCCTGGAACCTCCTGGGATCCCTAGTGAGGCCCTGGCATAGAATAGACCGTCACCGCAACTATCTGTCAAAAAGACACCACACCAGTGAATTGAAAGAAAAATACCAAGAAACAATAAACAAAATAAATATAAAAAAAAAGGAACCAATTGTTTCCATAAGATTCAAAGTACTAAAGCCTCAAAAATAGGCAATTATACTATGTATTAATAGAAAACCGCTGGCCCGCACAATACATCAGTAATTATCAAAATCATTAATAGAAAACCGCTGGTCCGCACAATACATCAGTGATTATCAAAATCCAACTGTTCATAAATGATTAACAATCATACACAGCCCAACGCGTTTCACCTTACTTGAAGGATCATCAGGGGCAAAATGATATCAAGACAAAATCACGACCAGGCTCAAGATATATCAAAGTTCACAGAACCAAAGTTTTCCAATCACACGATGGTGGATAAATACATCAATAAGGTATCTCTGGTATAGTGTATGGTCAAACACCAAAAATACAACACTAAATGTTACCATATAGACATCTTGTGTTCCCTAATCATTCACATATTATAAAAAGAATGTTTCAAGGCCACATTTGTGCATGGAGCGTGGGCAATGGGGCCACCAATTGGTCCACAAACAAAAATGTCCAAACAAACTGAACATAAAATCCCCCAGCTCCTTGGTGGAATGGTTTTAAGGGTGCCGGGGAGGCAGGGTCCCTGGTGCTCATGACGCCAGCACTGTTAAGTGCAGATGAGGGTGATGGAAAACAAGGAGAGTCAATAGCTGATAAATAACCAGAACTTTACTTAAACCAATTGCCTTGAAGTAGATAGAATTCCAGAAAAAGTGCTTCAGCTTACAGTGATGAGGTTGAGCTGCAGTTACAGACAAGAGGCTTGGTTAGTGGTGGATACAGGTTTTACTTAAGAGGGTGTCTTGCTTAGCTGGGCTTAACTTACTTTCACTAGACTTCCAGGTACTTGAATCCTTAGAAAATTCTCATTTAGCTTCTGCAACCTACAGGGTGGTCTCCCTAGTGGCAGCAATCAATCCTCTGCTCCATTATTTGAAAAGGTCACCTTTACACAAATATCCACTACGTCTTCTGTTAGACTGTGGTAATGCAAAATAATCCTGTACTCTGGGTGCGTTGTACTTGGGTCTTGGTTCCTTTCTAAGCTTCCCCCTGGCTGGCAAGTGCCAAGTGGACAAAAATCAGCTACTACATAGTGTTACTTCACTCTCCTCAGCTTACTCCTCAACTTAACTAACTTCCTGTAAAAGGCCTGTTATTTATATGAGATGTTATGGCACCATCTAATGGTAACTAAAGTGTAGTGCGGTGACCAGCCTGTTGTTAGGAAGGTGCACCTTAGTACATATACAATAGACATTGGCATAAAATGACATGCTGATTTAGGGACCCATTACTAGCACAGAGTGGGACACTGCATATACAATATAAATATATATATATATATATATATATATATATATATATATATATATAAAAGAAACAATAGAGCCGCACACACAGCATATATAGCAAGTAAGGAGTGCCAGCAGATAAATGCGACCAACATCCACGAATATAAAAAATAAAATCCACAGCACATCCAAATAGTGAATGAAGTGACATCCTTTATTCACCCATGCAACGTTTCAGTCCGCTTACTGGGACCGTTCTCAAGCCATAAATATATATATGCTCAGCTTCTCCTGCTCTATAACATGTTACCTTCAGATTGCATTACATTTTGTCTTGATTGGTCCTATTTAACCCCTTAGTTACCACCCATATACCTTTTTATGACGGTCACTAAGAGGCCATAGGCTGGGCCACTGCTTTTCCACAGCTCCTCAGTCTTAGCGCTCCTGCTATAACAGCTCGGACCTGCAGAAGCGCTTATCCAGGCTGTTAAACCCTTTATATGCTGCGGGCAATGGTGCTGTCAGGACCGGCAGTCATTGCACCCGTTCTGCTGGTTGCCCGTGGTCAGGCTTCGTCTGCTATTTCAGCAGGCTCCTCCTCCAGCCGGCGGTCTCTGGCTGTGGATGCGCGTCCCAGGCAGGGGACTCGCGCAATAGTCATAAGTGCCAGGGACGTGGCTGGTGTGCACTCTCGCTCGCGGCCTGTTACTGGTCGCCGGAAAACGCGAGCAATATAGTGTCTGTTTATTTTCTGTTCATTGGTATCTCATGAGTTAAGTTTTTGTTCCTTGCTTCTCCTCCCAGTCAGCTGGTTGGGTGGGGTCTGCTAGGTATTTAAGGCCCTCTAACTTTTACCTAGCTGCCAGTGTTTGGAATTTCCTTGCTACTTTCCTTGCTACTACCTGGTTTGACATTCCTGCTCTGCAGTTTAGACTCTTTATGCTCTTTGACCCTTGGCGTGTTTTTGACTACTTCTCTCTGCTTGCTGATTTTGTTCCTGACGTACTCTCCTGGTTTTGACGCTGCTACCTGAATACCCATTTGGTTCTTGTTTGTCTGTCTTGTTTGTCTTCCCATCCCCCGCACTTTTGTTAGTGTATTTCCAGTCTTCAGGTTGTCGGCTCAGGGGTTAGCCTGAGCAGGCAATAGGCAGGGAAAGAGGTTGGGATTAAGCTTAGGGATCACTTACCCCTTATCTGTGGATCCCAGCCCTGACAGGTGCCTGCCACATGTAAAGCAGTAACAGAGGGAGTGGACTCCCTGTGTCTATCGGCACGCCACAAATGCGATTGCAGGTTGCCAATGTGTGTAAAGGCTGGCTGGCTGGCATCTGATATTGGCCCCAAACTATCCTTGAGTAGTTTTCAGCAGGCTGTGCCTCTCTGGTGTAGCCTGCTGGTCAATGTCAGTATAGCACCGACATTAAAGGGTTTCTGTCACCAGTTTTGGGCATATAAAACAGGATGACATTTGCAATGTGCAAATGTGACTTGATGCCCAATCTGTTAATCATTTTTTTACTGGTGTCCCCGTTTTTGTAATAAATAAACTTTTGTGATATGCAAATGAATCTCACTAGGTGCAAGGGGCGGTAACCCTGCACCTAGTATCGCCGTTTCCCTACCTTTATTCACGCCCCCTTGCTTGTGATGGACAGGGCCAGCGAGCTCGCTCTATGTGGAAAATCCCTGTGGCCTTCATTCGGCGCAGGCGCAGTGAGTGCCGCTGGCTGCCGGGCTCCCGGCTTCCTCACTGCTCCTGCGCCGCCTTCTCTTCCGAGTATAGTGTGACGTCATTGGCACAGGAAACGGCGCTACTAGGTGCAGGGTTACCGCCCCTTGCACCTAGTAAGATTAATTTGCATATCACAAAAGTTTATTTATTACAAAAACGGGGATTGGGCATCAGGTGACATTTGCACATTGCAAATGTCATCCTGTTTTATATGCCCAAAACTGGTGACAGAAACCCTTTAAAATGCAATGCACTATAGGGGTAGTTCATTGTATTTTAAAAGCAATCAAAAGGTTGTCTGTTATAGTCCCCTTGTGGGACTATTAAGTGGCAAAAAAATTAAAATAAAAAATTCCAGTAAAAAATATATAAATATAAACTTTTCAAATGAAAACAAAATTGCTCATTTATTCTTAGTTTCCGACGAAAAAACAAGCAATCAAAAAGCATAATTTACTCCAAACTGATACCAACAAAAACTAAAAGTGCAAAAATGCTCACACACAACTCCGTAGAAAGAAAAATAAAAAAGTTTTGGGTCTTGGGAAGCGGCAATGCAAAAAGATTTTTTTCTTTTAAAAAAAGGGGTTTTATTGCACAAAAGTAGTAAAAGGTAAAAAAAAAAAAACAATATGTATTTGGTATCGCTGTAATCATACAGACTCAGAGAATATAGATATTATGTTATTTATACTGAAAAATGAACGCTGTAAAATTTATAACATAAAAACTCAGTGGTATTATTGTTGTTTCTCCATCTCCCTCCCAGAAAGAGTTAATAAAAGTTAATCAGAAAGTTATGTGTACCCTACAATGGGGCCATTAAAAACAAGCCCTCATACAGCTATATAAATGGAAAAATAAAAATGTTATAGCTCTTGTAGGGCAACGATGAAGAAAGAAAGAAAAACGCTTTGTTAGTAAGGCTCAAAACAGGCTAGTCTCTAAGGGGTTAAAGAAGCACCAAATTTATCGTTCAGCAGCATTTCCTAAATTTGGCACAAACCATGGCAACCCAAACTATAAAGCGGACTTTGAAAAATTTCTGGCATGGATTAAACAGTCTCTATCCTGATCGCAATTGGAGAAAATGCTGATTATGTTGTGATATTAGGAATTTAAAAAAAAACAGTTCTTATTTACTGTACTCTGTAATATTTTCTGAGCATGGGCTCCAGGCTAAGCTTTACACAAGTAATGTAATTAATGACAGCATATAATAAAACTCTTTCAACAGCTGCTTACTTTTCACTGGTATATTTATGTGGCTACTTGATGACTGACTTAAAGGGAATGCATCATCTTTATATTTAATAATTAAAACCAGATGTTTGCACATATCTATTTCATTTCAAATCTGTTTCTCGTATGTGCCTGTAAAGCTGGTGTCAAACACAGCTTTCTGTGGAAGTTTTTGAAGCAGTTTTTATAAGCGAGAAGTGGATCTGGCAGGAAGAAAAAATATGAATCCTTCCTTTATATTTCTCATCCCCTTCCAACCCACTTCTGTATTTGGCTCAAAAACCTGCATCAAAAACTGCCACAAAAAGCTGTGTGTGAAGGGTGATCTCTAATTTCATATCTTCCCCTTACGGGATTCTAGTGTGCTTCCTTCTATGTTTGTGGGTGCTTATGTTAATATGTCTACATTTGCTACCCCTTTGTAGTTGTCGGTTTTACTTTTATATGCTTGTTCTGCTGATTGTGTTGCCAAAGGCTGACGGGCTGCTGTATGCTGCAGTGGTGCTAGACCCTGCCAGTGTCATCAGGAGTCAGAGTTTCCCAGTTTGCCCAAATTTGGGGAAAAGCAAAGCTTGTTAAGAGCTCATTTGCATCCTTTCTTCCGAGAAGAATTTGTTAGGGTGGTGACTGGTGATCATTGTGTGATAGGGAGGATCAATAGGAGGGCATATGAGGTGAGAGTCAGAATGTGTGAGTAATTGTATTTACCGCCACAAGGACCTATTATGTTTAGTGCGGAGAAGCAGGTCTGTGTGCAGCCACAGTGAGACAAGTGGGTGGGCTGCTGGTAGTGACTAAAGGACATTGGGAAACATTGCCTGATCAGCGTGAGCTGAGAGTTTACCTGCCAGAGTGAGTACACTGGCGTAGAGAGTGGTGAGTAGAGTGATTGGGCAAAAACAAGAGTACACTCCTGCCGCTATTGCCACTGTTTATTTTGATTGGTCCTTTAATCCCTAAAGGACCAGGCTGATTTTCATTTTTTTCAATTTCATTTTTTCCTTCCTGTCTTCCAAGAGCCATAACATCAGCCAAACTGTCACCTCTCCCCTTAAAAAACAAGCCCCTATACAAGACAATTATCAGACAAATATATATATATATATATATATATATATATATATATATATATATATATATCTTTCATTGTGTAAAACTGAAATAAAAAATAAATAAAAAAAGAATTAGGAGTCCTGTCATGACGGAAACTGGCTGTATCTGTAATGCTGCCCATAGACTTGCCCATAGACTTCTATTATGACGGAATGCGAAACGGAATGCCTCTTAAAAGCTTCCGTGGTGCATTCTGTCACAGAATTCCGTTATGTTGAGGGGTTATTAAAAATATTTGTTCAACTACAATGCTTGTGTCACTCAGGGGAGATTCTCTAACATGTTGGCAGCATGCAAGAAGAGGAGGAGGATATGTGTGGCTTAAAAATAATCCAAGAGGAGGGGTAACATGGACTTTTATGAATACCTTCATTTTGTAAACCGTCTTATCAGAATATTTGCTCTCCCATTGTCACAGCAGTGGGTATTCCTTTTAAAAAAAGTGAAGTGATAAGTTAAGCATTGGCTCATACAATCACTCTCTGTGCCTAATTAGGCTATTTATTGACTCCATGACCTGGTTGTTTACCATTAAGGCTACTTTCACACTAGCGTTTTATAATTCCGGTATTGAGTTCCGTCATAGGGGCTCAATACCGGAATAAACCGCTTCAGTTTTGTCCCCATTCATTGTCAATGGGGGCATAACTGAACTGAAGACAACGGAATGCTCCTGAAAGCATTACATAGTAACATAGTTTATAAGGCCAAAAAAAGACATCTGTCCATCCAGTTCGGCCTGTTTTCCTACAAGTTGATCCAGAGAAAGGCAAAAAAAAACCCTGTGAGGTAGAAGCCAATTTTCCCCACTTTAGGGAAAAAAATTCCTTCCCGACTCCAATCAGGCAATCAGAATAACTCCCTGGATCAACGACCCATCTCTAGTAACTATAACCTGTAATACCCTCCAGAAATACATCCAGGCCCTTCTTGAACTCTTTTAGTGAACTTACCTTCACCACCTCCTCAGGCAGAGAGTTCCATAGTCTCGCTGCTCTTACTGTAAAGAATCCTCTTCTATATTTGTGTACAAACCTTCTTTCCTCCAGACACAGAGGATGTCCCCTCGTCACAGTCACAGTCCTGGGGATAAATAGATGATGGGAGAGATCTCTGTACTGACCTCTGATATATTTATACATTGTTATTAGATCTCCCATCAGTCATCTTTTTTCTAAAGTAAATAACCCTAATTTTGATAATCTTTCTGGGTACTGTAGTCCACCCATTCCAGTTATTACTTTAGTTGCCCTCCTCTGAACCTTCTCCAGCTCTGCTATGTATGCCTTGTTCACAGGAGCCTAGAACTGTACACAGTACTCCATGTGTGGCCTGACTAGTGATTTGTAAAGTGGCAGGACTATGTTCTCATCACGGGCATCTATGCCCCTTTTGATGAAACCCATTATCTTATTGGCCTTGGCAGCAGCTGTCTGACACTGGTTTCTGCAGCTTAGTTTGCTGTTCACTAAAATTCCTAGGTCCTTTTCCGTTCCATCTTCAGACTGGAGAGCAAACCGCAGCATGCTGCGGTTTGCTCTCCGGTCCAGGCATCCACACCAAGACTGATCCGGAATGA
This sequence comes from Rhinella marina, assembly GCA_900303285.1. Lineage (NCBI taxonomy): Eukaryota > Metazoa > Chordata > Amphibia > Anura > Bufonidae > Rhinella > Rhinella marina. Next base: position 11,691 of record ONZH01001225.1, on the reverse strand, counting down.
CCCCCAATTAAAGTCAATGGGGACGGGTCCGTTTGGTGTGAGACAATGGCGAACGGATCCGTCCTCTATTGACTTTCAATGGAGTTCATGATGGATCGGTCACATACACAAATACAGAAATACACATAAACATACACAGACATATACACATACAAATACACATACATACTTACATGCTCCTGGCAGGTCTCCACAGCGCAGGAGGAGCAGGACGGCGCACACATAGGACGATTCCACCCGGCGCCCAGCAGAGGGCGCTGTGGGGAATCATCCTATGTGCGCGCCGTCCTGCTCCTCCTGCGGCAGCACGGATCCGGTGGCACCCTTCACCTGCCGGATCCAGGCTGCCGCTAGTGTGAAAGTAGCCTAAATAAGTCACATCAGGCACTTGAACCACACACATAAACATCAATAAAATAAATGTAGTGTTCTGGGGCAAGGTTACTTTGAAGTATGGACATTTGTGGATGTTTGCCTTATTGCTGCTATGCAAAGCCATCAACTTCCTATTTTATAGCGCTTTGAAAGGTTAAATTACATTATGATTTATGCCGTTGTTTGCACTTATACCGTTTTATATTGTTGAACTACATTTTTATGTTCATTGTAATATATCCTGTTCATTTGCACTGCACTGTGGAAAGGCTTAATGCATAGCCAGTTAATACTGACAGATTTTAGAACTTTCTATCTATGCACTAAGTTGGAAATCTTACATGGTTATTATAACATACTAGTAAAAGGTTTTTTGGGGGGAAAACAGACACACTGACCTTGTGACTATGTTTATGTCTGGAAAAACTGCTTAGTCGCTCCCATAGACTTGTATTGAAACTATATACAAGTCTATGACAGACTGAACTTGCAACAATGTTTCTGTTAGGCTGTATATCTCCACTCCACCCTTCCCACTAGAAGGTTCTAGTTCAGTTAGCAACTGTATAAAAGTGGAGCAGTCAGAGCCCCTAGTTGTTTGCAGATGGGGACCAGTGTTTAGTAGAAGAGACTTTGCCAGACTGTATGAGTGACCAGAGGAAGATGCTGAGATGGGGATACTCTGCCACATACCCTGGGTCACCAGTCCTTTGACCAGAGGGCCAGCTATATCATAGCCACAGACCCTGGGCCATCAGCCCTTTGGCCAGGGTACCAGCATTCTGAAGGAAGTAAGAGATAGAGACACCCACTTCAGGTCTTTCCTCAGCACAGAACTTTCTGCCAGGGAGGAGGCTGGAGAAGCCAGCTCAGTGCCTTGTCTGTATTGGTTTGCACTTCAGTTCCTCCAGTAAAGAGGCAAACTGAGAAAAACCCTGACTCTGTGGACTTATTTCCCATTGTGGTGCACCATGCCTTACCCATCACCGGAGAGCAGCACCACGTGGCGAGACCACCACGCAGCACCACGTGCTGGAGCCAACCCAAACCCGGCCACTGCATGTATACATTTTTCTGCCTATTCCTGACCTTTAGCATATTATCCACTGATGGCTTCTCTATCAATATCCAGTACATGCTACAGTCATAGCTGTAACTATTACCACTAGAGAAGAACCTTGGTGGCGCATTTCCCTCTGAGCATGTAGCTCCTACCTACAAGTGCCCGCATATACTACCCTCTCCTTCATCTAAGCGGCAGCAGTTTGAGAAAGGACAGAAAGGCTGAAACGTCACTTGTTATATTGGGCCACATACCAAATAAATCTTCACTTGCAAATACTCTGACTGTGCTGAGAGTTTTTCGTTTCACTATGAAAATTGTAGATTCACACTGAAGGCATCAAAACTATGAATTAACACATGTGGAATTATATACTTAACAAAAAAGTGTGAAACAACTTCAAATATGTCTTATATTCTAGGTTCTTCAAAGTAGCCGCCTTTTGCTTTGATTACTGCTTTGCACACTCTTGGCATTCTCTTGATGAGCTTCAAGCGGTAGTCACCTGAAATGGTTTTCACTTCACAGGCTTGCCCTGTCAGGTTTAATAAGTGGGATTTCTTGCCTTATAAATGGGGTTGGGACCATGAGTTGTGTTGGGCAGAAGTCAGGTGGATACACAGCTGATAGTCCTACTGAATAGACTGTTAGAATTTGTATTATGGCAAGAAAAAAGCAGCTAAGTAAAGAAAAACGAGTGGCCATCATTACTTTAAGAAATGAAGGTCAGTCAGTCCGAAAAATTGGGAAAACTTTGAAAGTGTCCCCAAGTGTAGTCGCAAAAACCATCAATCGCTACAAAGAAACTGGCTCACATGAGGACCGCCCAAGGAAAGGAAGACCAAGAGTCACCTCTGCTGCAGAGGATAAGTTCATCCGAGTCACCAGCCTCAGAAATCGCAGATTAACAGCAGCTCAGATTAGAGACCAGGTCAATGCCACACAGAGTTCTAGCAGCAGACACATCTCTACAACAACTGTTAAGAGGAGATTGTGTGCAGCAGGCCTTCATGGTAAAATAGCTGCTAGGAAACCACTGCTACGGACAGGCAACAAGCAGAAGAGACTTGTTTGGGCTAAAGACACAAGGAATGGACATTAGACCAGTGGAAATCTGTGCTTTGGTCTGATGAGTCCAAATTTGAGATCATTGGTTCCAACCTCCATGTCTTTGTGCGATGCAGAAAAGGTGAACGGATGGACTCTACATGCCTGGTTCCCACCGTGAAGCATGGAGGAGGAGGTGTGATGGTGTGGGGGTGCTTTGCTGGTGACACTGTTGGGGATTTATTCAAAATTGAAGGCATACTGAACCAGCATGGCTACCACTGTATCTTGCAGCGGCATGCTATTCTATCCGGTTTGCGTTTAGTTGGACCATCATTTATTTATCAACAGGACAATGACCCCAAACACACCTCCAGGCTGTGTAAGGGCTATTTGACCAAGAAGGAGAGTGATGGGGTGCTACGCCAGATGACCTGGCCTCCACAGTCACCAGACCTGAACCCAATCGAGATGGTTTGGGGTGAGCTGGACCGCAGAGTGAAGGCAAAAGGGCCAACAAGTGCTAAGCTTCTCTGGGAACTCCTTCAAGACTGTTGGAATACCATTTCAGGTGACTACCTCTTGAAGCTCATAAAGAGAATGCCAAGAGTGTGCAAAGCAGTAATCAAAGCAAAAGGTGGCTACTTTGAAGAACCTAGAATATAAGACATATTTTCAATTGTTTCACACTTTTTTGAATGAGAAGGTGTGTCCAAACTTTTGGTCTGTACTGTATATATAATGAAACAAAGTTGCAATACCAGGCACAGTTGCTACTAAAAGTACAACGTGTCGTACAGACCAATGTAAAAAAAAAAAATGAAGATGCCACAGAGCTTGTCTGAGAGTCGCAGCCTCTTCAACAGCTTATCTAATATTTATGGCCTATCTTAAGGGTCTACAGCAAGAAAAAAATGATGCACCCTACTCCCCCATTTGTAAGTGAGCTGCTATACACAATCATCACAAAATGATTTATTGACGTATACTCAGCCTCCATTACTTTGGGAAGTTAGATCTTGTGACTCCCTGATGAGACTGGTGATCATGTGCTGTGTGGACAGGATGTCAGATTCTCTATTTATTTCTATGGGACTGTAACTGAGGCTCTCGTAGGAATGAATCGCAAAACTGACTTCCAGTCACACAGCAAATGATGAGGGATCCAAAAATGATTATGTATACCAGCACATTTACAAATGGAGGAAGGGGATTTTTTTCTGGGACTGCCTCTTTAAGGATAGGCCATCGGTTTTAAATATTTCTATAACCCCTTAAAGGGTTATTCTCATTTTAGACAATGAGGGCATGTCGCTAGGATATGCCCCCATTGTCTTATAGGTGCGGGTCCCACCGCTGGGACCCACACCTATATCCAGAACGGAGCCCCCGAGCTGAATGAGGGCGCACTGCGCATGCGTAGCCGCCCTCCATTCATTTCTATGGGGCCGCCGAAAATAGCCGAGCTACTTCCGTCAGCTCCATAGAAATGAATGGGAGCGGTGGCCGCGCTTGCGCGCTGCGCTCCCACTCATTTCTATGAGCACAGCGGGGAGCTGCGCCTGGTGGTGACCGGACCCCCAGAAACCCGGGGTCCTCCAGGCACAGCGCTCCACGCTCCGTTCTGGATATAGGTGCGGGTCCCAGCAGTGGGACCCGCACCTATAAGACAATGGGGACATATCCTAGCGATATGCCCCCATTGTCTAAGATGAGAATACCCCTTTAAGCTCTCAATCCCTATACAGTACTTAGTATATTTTATGTATGTCTACATTTCTATTTAGGGTGAAGTATTACTTTCCATGCTAGGCGCTGACAGTTTAGTCACAATTTTACAGGTATGTTCATTCTTAGTTCTTACAGTTGAAACACTTGTGGTAAAAATTTCTGTTGATTTCATTCTGCATGGTGTAATGGCGTAACCATTGCAACACTCTGTAAAGAACCTTACTAACAAATTCTCCAGATGGATGTAGAAATAAGAATGCTATAGAAAATGTGATATCTCTCAAAGTCAAAACTTTGTACATGAATTCTGGGTGCTACCATATTTCAAAAAAATTCCCACAGTTTTTGGAGAATTATATTCCTTTTCTGACCAGGGGCGGACACAGACAGCAGAGGGCCCCTGTGCAAAAAATGTGCCTGGGCCCCCCCTCCCCAAACCACACATACAGACGTAAACATAATTCTGGAAGACCAAGGAACATATAAGGACCAGGAGCGCAGTGCTGGCCCTGGAAGCAACAAGTACACTACCAATGAAAAAGGGGGGAAAATGAATGAAAAAATAGATACAGTGACCCCTTTAAGGCTGCACAGTGCTTTTGGTCAATAATGTGTCGTGCAACCATGTGTGAGAGTGTCTGCATATGTGACAGTCTGTGTGTGTGACAGTGTCTGCATATGTGACAGTGTGTGTGAGAATGTCTTCATGTGTGGCAGTGTGTATGTGAGTGTCTGCATATGTGACAGTGTGTGTATGTGAGAGTGTCTGCATATGTGACAAGATGTGTGTATGTGAGTGTCTGCATGTGTGACAGTGTGTGTATGTGAGTGTCTGCATATGTGACAGTGTAACACCTAAATATGGCTACACAATAAACCAAAGGTGTCTGGGTAAACCAAGTAATGTGACCCCAAATAGAGAGAATAACCAAGACACCATCAATCAGTATAAAAATTAAATTTTATTAATGACCAGTAAAATACATGTAAAAATACAAAATAAATAAGATACACCTGTCAGACTATACGTATAGATTGTTAGTATGAAAGTCCATGTATATACGCAGAGTATAGGCTCTAAAATACCCTCAGGTTCTCATGAAGATAAAGTGCATAGTGCCAAATATATCAGTAGAGTAACACAAATAAGGACATAATGAGCCAATACACTTCAGTGCAAAAATTAAAGACCAAACTGGACAATAATCTAGATAAAGGACACACTAACACAAAAAAAAAGATACCGACTAGTGTAGCTCAACCCCAACGCATGTTTTGCCAAATGGCTTCCTCAGGGGAAGTGACATTTCCCGTGAGGAAGCCATCTGGCGAAACAGGCGTTGGGGTTGAGCTACACTAGTCGGTATCCTTTATTTTTGTACTCTCGTATGCAGACACTCTCACATACACACACTGTCACATATGTAGACACTGTCTCACACACACACTGTCACATATGCAGACACTTTCATATACACACACTGTCACATATACAGACTCTCACATACACACACTGTCACATATGCAGACACTTTCATATACACACACTGTCACATATACAGACTCTCACATACACACACTGTCACATATGCAGACACTCTCACATACACACACTGTCACATATGCAGACACTCTCACATACACACACTGTCACGTATGTGACCCCAAATAGAGAGAACAACCAAGACAACATCAATCAGTATACAAATTAAATTTTATTAATGACCAGTAAAATATATGTAAAAATACTAAATAAATAATCATAGAATCATTACAGAATAAAGGATACCGACTAGTGTAGCTCAACCCCAACGCCTGTTTCGCCAGATGGCTTCCTCATGGGAAATGTCACTTCCCCTGAGGAAGCCATTTGGCAAAACATGCGTTGGGGTTGAGCTACGCTAGTCGGTATCTTTTTTTTTTTGTGTTAGTGTGTCCTTTATCTAGATTATTGTCCTGTTTGGTCTTTAATTTTTGCACTGAAGTGTATTGGCTCATTATGTCCTTATTTGTGTTACTCTACTGATATATTTGGCACTATGCACTTTATCTTCATGAGAACCTGAGGGTATTTTAGAGCCTATACTCTGCGTATATACATGGACTTTCATACTAACAATCTATACGGATAGTCTGACAGGTGTATCTTATTTATTTTGTATTTTTACATGTATTTTACTGGTCATTAATAAAATTTAATTTTTAGACTGATTGATGGTGTCTTGGTTATTCTCACTATTTGGGGTCACATTACTTGGTTTACCCAGACACCTTTGGTTTATTGTGTAGACATATTTAGGTGTTACACTGTCACATATGCAGACACTCACATACACACACTGTCACACATGAAGACATTCTCACACACACTGTCATCTATGCATACACTGTCTCACACACATCCACTGTCACATATGCAGACTGTCACACACACAGACTGTCACATATGCAGACACTTTCACACATGCAGGAACTATTTTACTATACATTGCATACAGATCCTTTCCTCACTTCCTGGCTCTGTATTTCTGGTTCTGGTGTCCTCAGCCAGGCTCTTCCCTCTAATCAGCAGGCTCAGGTTCTTTCCTCTCAGCAGCAGGCTCAGGTTCTTTCCTCTCAGCAGCAGGCTCAAGCCCCTCCCCCTCTCAGTAGCCAGGCTCCTTCTCCACACAGCAGCAGTGGGTCCTTCCTTCCTTCTAGCAGAGCTGGCTCATTGGATGCCAGCCTGTCAGCGCTTGTGAGTGACAGTTTGTAGACCAATCAGCACTCCTGGTCAGTAAGGCTGGGTGCACAAGGTTCTACTTTCCAGAAAATCGCTGAAAAATGCAGTGTTTTTTGACGTTTTTTAGACCCTGTGGACACAGCTTTACTGACCAGGATTGCCCCTGAGCAGCACATTATCTTTCAGTCTGAAAGGGGTTCTCTGGCCTTGACCTATAAGTGAAGGCTAAATCTAACCTGTGGAGGGAAGATTAGTGGTCATATACTTACCTTCGGAAATCCGCCTCCCGGTCACGTGGTCCCTCCTGATGGATTTTCTGTCTTCTGGCTGAAGTCCGTCTTCTTCTCTTCCTGTCTCCAGCAGGAGACAGATCGTCACGAGTGACGTCACCGCCTCCTGCTGGAGAAAGCGCCAGCCAACAGTCTTTACAGCGCACTAGGCTGAATGTTAGTGCGCATGTGCGGGACTGCCTGCTGCCCGGCTGTCAGTCTCTGCATAGTACAGGCTTCTATTTGAAGCCTGTACTGTCTCCTGCACAGCGCGATGTAAGCGCTTGTGCAGGAGTGACAGCATAGTGATGAGCCACAGAGGCTGATTGCTATGCTTTGCATGTCACTGGGGGCACTTTGGATGGCAAACAGGGGGCACTGGCAGGCACAAAAGGAGCACTGGATGGCAAACGGGAACAGTGCATGGCACAATGAGGGCACTGCATGGCACAATGGGGGCACTGGATGGCAAACAAGGGCACTAGATGGTAAACAAGGGCACTGGATGGCACACTGGGGGCACTGGATGGCACTGGGTGAACTGGATGGCACAAGGGGGAACTGGATGGCAAATAAGGGGGCACTGGATGGCACACAATGGGGCACTGGATGGCACAAGGGTGAACTGGACAGCACAAAGGGTCACTAGATGGCAAAAAGGGGCACTGGATGGCAAAGAGGGGAACTGGATGGCAAAAAGGGGAACTGGACGGCACAAAGGTTCACTGGATGGCACAAGGGGGCACTGGACGGCAAAAAGGGGCACTGAATGGCAAACATGGGGCACAAGGGGGCACTGGATGGCACAAGGAGGAACTTGATGGCAAAAGGGGGCAATGGATGGTACTGGGGGCAACTGTTGTCACTGTTATGGGGGAACTGTGGATATCACTATTATGGGGGTGCCGTGGATATCACTGTTATGGGGGCACTGTGAAGGTCACTGTTGTGGAGGCACTGTGGATGTCAGTTATTGAGGCGCTGTGGATGTGACTGTTATGGGGGCACTGTGGATGTCACTGTTATGGGGGCACTGTGGATATCACTGTTATGGTGTGCTGTGGATATCACTGTTATGGGGGCAGGGTTGCCAACCGTCCGTAAATTTACAGACAGTCCGCAAAAAACGGTTGTTTTTCTCTGCCGTCCGTAGCGTCCGGCAGACAAAAACACCGTCCGTGAATCTTTTGGCCGAAACCCCCTGTTTGTACTGCGCATGCGTACTGCAGATGCAGTGCATAAAGAGGAAGTTCCGCGCTGGCCCTCCCCGCTCACGCGCGCTCACCACTCTAAGATTACCTGGCTGGCAGCTGCAGAAGAAGGAGGCCGAGGCAAGCATGGGTAATGGGAGGAGGAGGAGGCATCAGGACAGCGAGCAGTCTGGACGGCACGAGGTAGAGGCTGAGTGGAGGGAGGAGGTGTTTCCCTCACATTCCACTAGCCACCAATGAAACTGCAGCTTTCTTCACTGAGCTTGGCATCCCGCGCGGGCATATGGACCTGGAGGCCATGTTAGGCAGTAGCAGTGTCTCTCTCAGGACAACCAGGAACGGTGGCAGCGCAGCAGAAGCACAAGAAAGGGGTACAGTGGTATTTAACTATCACTCGACCACCCACACACTAGTCTGTGAGTGAGGCTGGCCTCAGGCAGGGTTAGGCAGGGTTTTTATGCTGGTGTAGTTTTATGGTGTGGTACTATCTAGGCAGAGGGGGACAACCATTTTATTTGGAAAAGGGGTTATATGCTCACAACTTGTTCAGGAATGCTGTTCTGCTGCCTGTCCCTTGATACCAGAGCCTTGTGCAGCATTGGCACAAGCATTGCTCAGCAAGTGAGCAATGCACTGAGCAACTCCTTTCCACATAAAATGGCACTGGGGATGTAACAGTTTCAAGGGTATTCTTATTAAGTAATTTTGAGGGTGTGGTCTTTAAAAAGGGGCGGGGCATATGTACGTAAAAATTTTAGGCTGTCCGTAATTTTTTGTTAAGTTGTCCATAAAAATTTAAAAGGAAGGTTGGCAACCCTGTATGGGGGTGCCATGGATATCACTGTTATGGGGGCACTGTGGATGTCACTGTTATGGGGGGCACTGTGGATGTCACGGTTATAGAGGCACTGTGGATGTCACAGTTATGGAGGCGCTGTGGATGTCTTGGTTATGGGGGAACTGTGGATGTTACTGTTATGGAGGCACTGTGGATGTTACTGCTATGGAGGCACTGTGGAGGTCACTGTTATGGACGCTCAGTATGAGTGATAGGGCTCATGCACAGAACCGTGTCTGTTTTGCAGCCTGCAAGTCGCGGATCCACTAAATAAGGACACTGTCCGTGTGTGATTCACATTTTTTGGCAGTCCAACTGAGTTCTATGGGTTTTAGATCTGCATTATAAGTAGGGATGAGCGAACCGAAACGAACCAGATTTGTTACGAACTTTGCCAAAAGTTTGCTTCGTCACCGAACCGAACTTTGAGAAAGTTCGTAACGAATCTGGTTAAAATAACAACGGCGACGCAAAACTGTACTTTTTTCACAGAATATTGTTACTCCTATAATCCCATGTATCCTGGTTTTCTGTGAAAATCAAGATGTGTGACGTCACTCCACAGCCCCTGAAGTGCCTGAGCGTGCCAACAGCTTGTCAGTGCGTCGCCAGACTTCACAGGGAGAGGAGCTCCATATTAGATAGAGAGGGAAAAGAGATAGATAGCCAAACAACTAGATAGATACAGGGAGAGATAGAGAAGGAATAGAAAGGGTTACTAAGAAAAGCAGGAGAGAGACAGAGAAAGAACCAAATAGCAAGATCCAGGGAAAGCTAGATATAGAAGATAAGGTGATAGATAGGGAAAGAGGCTGAGAAATCAAGAGATAGTAGAGATAGGAGAGATAGGCATCTAAATAAAAAAATAGTGAGATCTAGGGAGAGATAGGGAGATAAAAAAAGAAATAGGGAGAGAAAAGTGAGAAAAGAGTCAGGATAGGTAGCATTGAACCAGCTCCTGTCCCGTGACCGAGAGTACACGCTACACATTGCTGCTCTGCTGGGTGCCGTCAACCCTGTTTAGCCACAACAAAAAGTTTTTAAAAAAGTTTAAAAAAAAAAAGCTATAAAAAAAGTTAAAAAAAGATAAAAAAAAGTTATAAAAAAAATAAAGTTTAAAAAAGTTTAAAAAAAATACAAAATATTTCAAAAAAGTAAATTAAAAAAGTTTTTCTCGTAAGCTGTTATAGGTGAAGTAACCTATAGCAGCAAAACTTGTTCAAGCCCTCCATAGAGTGTGACGCACAAAACCTGTCCAATTCTGCTTTGCTGGGTGCCGTCAACCCACAAAGCATCACTCATTTAAACTTTGTGCCTTCTGGCCAATAACTCACTTATCACCAATACAGGTGTAAAGCTCTCTAAGGTGAAGTAACCTATAGAAGCCTTTTTTTTTATTCTCATTTCATTTTCCCCCACCCAAATAAATATGTCCAAGCGTCCTAGTACCAGCACTTCCCAGGCAAGGAGTGCAACAGCAGGCGGTGAGGGTAGGAGAAGTGGCAGCACCAGGCCCGGTCGAAGCCAGGGTAACAGGCATGGCAGCAGGGTGCAGCTATCCCTGACGCCCACTGGTCATGTAAGAACCACACAGCCAGCGGTTCTAGATTGGCTTACCCAATCCTCCAGTTCCACCGCCCAAAGCTCCTAAAAGAGGAGTCAAGCATCGGCTGGATCATCCGACACCACCCTTACATGGGACGGTCAGCGAGAGTCCTCTGCCCCGTCACCTGTTATTAGAATGCCACTCACCTTTGAGGCACCTTCTGCCAGGGAACTCTTGGCAAACCTTGATCTGCCCTTGGAGTCTCTACCACTTTTTAGTGATGAGGAGGAGGAAGTCCACCAAAGTCAGCAGGTGGAACGTACTGAGACTCCAGAGGAGGTGTTGGCTATAAGCAGTCAACAGAGCCAGGGAGGGGCATCCAGTGCCACACCTGATATCCTGTCCCAGCCACCGGAGGAAAGTAGCAGTGGTGCTGACTTTGATGATGATGTCGCTGATCGGACGTGGCGCCCTCAAGCAGCATTATCCTCAGCATCATCAGGGGAGGAAATAGAGGTGCCACCGACACAGCAACATCCCACTGTTGCAAGGAACCGAGGCACAAGAGGGAGGGGTAGAAGACAAGCTACCAGGCAGAGATCATTACCTCAAAGCCTTGGTCCTGAGAGGGCACCCTCAGGCAGCAGTGGCAGTCAACAGCCAGCAAGACCCCCCGTGGCTGTCAGCAAACCATGGTCCTCTGTCGTCTGGCAGTTCTTCTGCCTGGGGACAGATAAGCACATCGCTTTGTGCCAGCTGTGCAATGAAAGGGTCAGTCATGGTAGGGGTGATAATCTTGGGACAACATCCATGAGAAAGCATATGGAAAGGCAACACCAACAGGCCTGGAAGAACTGTGACCCCAATACCACCTCCTGTCAGGATGCAC
>ONZH01001224.1:0-62344 GCA_900303285.1 Rhinella marina | reverse complement strand
GCAATCTTATTGAAAGACAGACAATCAGGGGTTCACCGCCAAGTTGTCAGGCAGCATTTTTAAGTGGGTCACCATTACCGTGTCCCTGAAAATTGGCGGTGATGGACCTTCGTTGCACCTAGTTGGGTACTTCCCTAACATGTGATGGGCATGTGCCTCGCCTTTCTTGGTCTGGGTGAGCATAATTGCCATGAGGGTAACCACCAGGCTGTTGCCTGAGAATTTGGGGTAATTTGGGGATTAGGCAACCTCAGAGGCATCCATGCATGCTGCCCCTGCTGTTTCCTGTCCATTTCCGTGGTGTTCCCATCATTTTCTGAGGTTTCCAGGTTTTCACCCAGCCTTCCCTAGGCAGAGCCTTGGTCCCCTGCAAAAAATGCTCGAGTCTCCCATTGACTTCAATGGGGTTCGTTATTCGAAACGAGCACCCGAGCATCGGGAAAAGTTCGACTCGAATAACGAGCACCCGAGCATTTTAGTGCTCGCTCATCTCTAGTTACAACATTATTTTACTATTGTTATCAAAACATACTATTTTCTAGAATGTCATAGAGGTTTGTAGACTGTTTTATAATGTTTTCACTGTCAGTTGAACCTACTTCATTACATTATTACATATTCAAATTACTATTTTGTCATCCTTAATTTTCACGACCATGTAATGTGTTTAAGGAACCTCCCTTCTTTTACCCATTGGATTTAAACTGCCCGGTTCTTTTTCTCGGCAAAAATAAGCCACTGACATAGTCTGGCAATTGTTTTCTCCCATCTCGCTTTTCAGGACACATGCATGCTTGGCCAAACGGATTGGGTTGAGGTTGAGTGAGATAGCTGCCAGTCTAACAAACATTCTCAACATGGTCAACAGCTATCTAACGTGTATGACTGACCTAAGATAAGGTAAAAGAGATTTCAAAACAAAATAAAGCTGGTAATGGATAGGTCAATAAATTATACTGCAAACAGTGTAAAAACAGTCTATGGATGTTCCAGGTAGACAGATGCCTTTTATGCTATGTCCACATCTGAATTTCTGTATTCTGCTAGTCTGTTACAGAAGAGGAAAAGACTTCAGGAATTATTATATTCAGCATAGCTTTGACACCACTGGAGCCCACTGGATCCCCATTAACTTTAATGGCATCTGTTGGGTTTCTGGAAGGAATGCAGTTTCTCTAGAAACCTGAAGAATCATGTTATAGTGAATGAGGGGCCCTGGTAGTGTCCAATTGTGTTAATTCCACTAGTCTGCTCCTCTGCTAAAATAGACTACTAGAATATTGTACTGCAGATGTGAACCTAGCCTTACTAACAGTCAATGTTCATGAAACATTTGATCATTAGTGGTCACATATATTTTTTCATTATACATTTTTTTAAGTTCACCATTGTATGAGCTGAATAAAATCTACCTCTGGTTGAGGATTACTAAACTTTTTTTTTGTAGTAAAGGCTAGTGAGCCAAGACTGATTCATCATAGAACAGTGGTTTAATCTGGTTTATGACAACACCGTATGCTGCCAGAGAGTGTGTATAATTTATGATGTGGCAAACTTGTCATAAATTAGCTGCAGCCTTTTGCAGTCCATGCTCCTGAACTGAAATCTACGCAAAAGTAGCAAAAGAGGTGTTTAAAAAGTCGCAAACATACTCTTTGCAACTAGAGATAAGCGAGCCCTAAAATGCTCGGGTGCTCGTTATTCGAGTCAAATTTTTCCCAATGCTCGGGTGCTCGTTTCGAATAACGAACTCCATTGAAGTCAATGGGAGACTCGAGCATTTTTTGCAGGGGACCAAGGCTCTGCCTAGGGAAGGCTGGGTGAAAATCTGGAAACCTCAGAAAATGATGGAAACACCACGGAAATGGACAGGAAACAGCAGGGGCAGCATGAATGGATGCCTCTGAGGCTGCCTAATCCCATCATTACCCCAAATTCTCGGGCAACAGCCTAGTGGTGACCCTCAAGGCAATTGTGCTCACCCAGACCATAAAAACTTAGCATGGCCCTGTATGGCTGTGACTACAGAGTGACCGAGTTACACTGCAGGAGCAGGCGAAGCACATAAAAATTTATCGAGGCCCTGTATGGCTGTAACTACAGAGTGACCGAGTTACAGTGCAGGAGCAGGTGAAGCACATAAAAATTTATCGTGGCCCTGTATGGCTGTGACTACAGAGCGACTGAGATACAGTGCGGCAGCAGGCGAAGCACATACAAATTTATTGTGGCCCTGTTTGGCTGTGACTACAGAGTGACCGAGTTACAGTGCAGGAGCAGGCGAAGCACATAAAAATTTATCGTGGCCCTGCATGGCTGTGACAACAGAGTGACCGAGTTAAAGTGCAGGAGCAAGCAAAGCACATAAAAATTTAGCGTAACCCTGTATGGCTGTGACCACAGAGTGACCGAGTGACAGTGCGGGAGCAGGCGAAGCACATAAAAATTTAGCTTGACCCTGTATGGCTGTGACAACAGAGTGACCGAGTTACAGTGCAGGAGCAGGCGAAGCACATAAAAATATAGCATGACCCTGTATGGCTTTGACTACAGAGTGACCGATTTACAGTGCAGGAGCAGGCGAAGCACATAAAAAGTTATCGAGGCCCTGTATGGCTGTGACTACAGAGTGACCGAGTTACAGTGCGGGAGCAGGCGAAGCACATAAAAATTTATTGTGGCCCTGTATGGCTTTGACTACAGAGTGATCGAGTTACAGTGCAGGAGCAGGAGAAGCACATAAAAATTTATCGAGGCCTTGTATGGCTATGACTAGATAGTGACCGAGTTACAGTGCAGGAGCAGGCGAAGCACATAAAAATTTATCGAGGCCCTGTATGGCTGTGACTACAGAGTGACTGAGTTACAGTGCAGGAGCAGGCGAAGCACATAAAAATTTAGCGTGACTCTGTATGGCTGTGACTACAGAGTGACCGAGTTACAGTGCAAGAGCAGGCGAAGCACATAAAAATTTATCGAGGCCCTGTATGGCTGTGACTACAGAGTGACCGAGTTACAGTGCAGGAGCAGGCGAAGCATATAAAAATTTATTGTGGCCCTGTATGGCTGTAACTACAGAGTGATCGAGTTACAGTGCGGGAGCAGGCGAAGCACATAAAAATTTATCGTGGCCCTGTATGGCTGTAACAACAGAGTGACCGAGTTACAGTGCAGGAGCAGGCGAAGCACATAAAAATTTAGCGTGACCCTGTATGGCTTTGACTACCGAGTGACTGAGTTACAGAGCAGGAGCAGGCGAAGCACATAAAAATTTATCGTGGCCCTGTATGGCGGCGGTGACAACAGAGTGATCGAGTTAGACTGAGGTAGCAGGTGAACCACCCCAAAATTTAGCCTGACACAGCATGGTGGTGACACCACCAATGCCTTTGTCCGACTGAGATTGCAGTCAAATGGCTGTAGGTGAGCCTCCCAGAAATTATTTTTTGGAGTGTGTGAAGTCGACCCTCCGAAAAAAAAATTTTTTTGTGTCTGTGGTTGACGATACTGAAAAATTGTTTTAGAGTGTCTGTAGTTGACGCTCCTGAAAAATTGTTTTAGACTGTCTGTAGTTGACGCTCCTGAAAAATGGTTTTAGAGTGTCTGTAGTTGACGCTCAGGAAAAATTGTTTGGAGAGAGGGCCTGTAGGTGGCCCTCCGGAAACATTGTCTTAAAAGAGTGCCAGTTGGCCCTCTAAAAAATTCCCTTTTGGGTCAGAGTTTGGCAATGAAATGGAGGAGGAGGAGTAGAGGAGAGGAATCGGATACATAAGGAATCTTACTGCTTAGCTGCTTTCCCCCGGAGGAGATTTGAATTCCGGTGAAATCCAGGCTTTGTTCATTTTAATAAGCGTCAGCCTGTCAGCGCTGTCAGTTGACAGGCGTGTACGCTTATCGGTGATGACGCCACCAGCTGCACTGAATACCCGCTCTGACAACACGCTAGCGGCAGGGCAGGCCAGCACCTCCAAGGCATACAGCGCCAGTTCAGGCCACGTGTCCAGCTTTGAAACCCAGTAGTTGTATGAAGCAGAGTGATCACGCAGGACGTTGGTATGGTCAGCTAGGTACTCCCTCACCATCTTTCTGTACAGCTCCCCCCTACTCTGCCTAGACTGGGGACAGGTGACAGTGTCTTGGTGGGGTGACATAAAACTGGCAAAGGCCTTGGAGAGCGTTCCCCTGCCAGTGCTGGACAAGCTGCCTGCTCGCCTCCTCTCCCTCGCTACTTGGCCCACAGAACCACGCCCTAGCGGCGTCAGATGGGAAGGATTGTTTCAGCTTGTGCACCAGGGCCTGTTGATATTGATTCACTCTCATACTCCTTTCGTCTACAGGGATGAGAGTGGAAAGGTTCTGCTTGTACCGTGGGTCCAGGAGAGTGAACACCCAGTAATCGGTGTTTGAAAAAATCAAGAGACGGCTATCAAGCGACGTATCTTCTTCCCCCATCTCCTGTGACAAGCGCAAAGCTTCTGAATTCATGCTGATCAGTGAGTTTTTCAACAGGCGAAGCAGCGGGATGGTGAGGCTGATAATGTAGGCTTCGCCGCTGACCAGGCCTAGATGTTCGCAAGTCTGGAGGTTTTTTAAAGAAAGTGAGGATGACCGACGGACTGTGGTGTGCAACCTGTGCAACACCAGTATCAGCAGGGGAGCCACCACTACCAGCCTAACCACTACCAGCATGCACAGGCATATGAGTGCTAAACACCTGACTCAGTGGAACCAAGGCCGTTCACCTCCTGCGGGTCACACCACTGCCCCTTCCCCTGTGTCACATGCTGGCTCGGCGAGTCCACCCCCCGCCCAGGACCCCGGCATGAGCGAATCCCGCCCTACAACCACCCATTCACCTCCACTATCCTCCACAACCTCCACCAATGTGTCCCAGCGCATCGTTCAGCTGTCTTTGCAGCAGACATTTGAGCGCAAGCGCAAATACATTATATACAATACATATATAATTGAGTGAAAAAAAATTATTCTCTAGACTGCGGCTAGTGTATCGCACACCTCACAATTGTTCACTGGACTGTAGTTTATATTATTGAGTGAAAAAAAATATTCTCTAGACTGCAGCAAGTGTATCGCACACCTCACAATTGTTCACTAGACTGTAGTTTATATAATTGAGTGAAAAAAATTATAATCTAGACTGCGGCAAGTGTATCGCACACCTCACAATTGTTCACTGGACAGTAGTTTATATAATTAAATGAAAAAATTATTCTCTAGACTGCGGCTAGTGTATCGCACACCTCACAATTGTTCACTGGACTGTAGTTTATATCATTGAGTGAAAAAAATGATTCTCTAGACTGCGGCTAGTGTATCGCACACCTCACAATTGTTCACTGGACTGTAGTTTATATAATTGAGTGAAAAAAAATATTCTCTAGACTGCGGCAAGTGTATCACACACCTCACAATTGTTCACTGGACTGTAGTTTATATAATTGAGTGAAAAAAATTATTCTCTAGACTGCGGCAAGTGTATCGCACATCTCACAATTATTCACTAGACTGTAGTTTATATAATTGAGTGAAAAAAAATATTCTCTAGACTGCGGCAAGTGTATCACACACCTCACAATTGTTCACTGGACTGTAGTTTATATAATTGAGTGAAAAAAATTATTCTCTAGACTGCGGCAAGTGTATCGCACATCTCACAATTATTCACTAGACTGTAGTTTATATAATTGAGTGAAAAAAAATATTCTCTAGACTGCGGCTAGTCTATCGCACACCTCACAATTGTTCACTGGACTGTAGTTTATATAATTGAGTGAAAAAAATTATTCTCTAAACTGCGGCAAGTGTATCGCACACCTCACAATTGTTCACTGGACTGTAGTTTATATCATTGAGTGAAAAAAATTATTCTCTAGACTGCGGCTAGTGTATCGCACACCTCACAATTGTTCACTGGACTGTAGTTTATATCATTGAGTGAAAAAATTATTGTCTAGACTGCGGCTAGTCTATCGCACACCTCACAATTGTTCACTGGACTGTAGTTTATATAATTGAGTGAAAAAAATTATTCTCTAGACTGCGGCAAGTGTATCGCACACCTCACAATTATTCACTAGACTGTAGTTTATATAATTGAGTGAAAAAAATATTCTCTAGACTGCGGCTAGTGTATCGCACACCTCACAATTGTTCACTGGACTGTTGTTTATATAATTAAGTGAAACAAATTATTCTCTAGACTGCGGCAAGTGTATCGCATACCTCACAATTGTTCACTGGACTGTAGTTTATATAATTGAGTGAAAAGAAATATTCTCTAGACTGCGGCAAGTGTATCGCACACCTCACAATTATTCACTAGACTGTAGTTTATATAATTGAGTGAAAAAAAATATTCTCTAGACTGCGGCTAGTCTATCGCACACCTCACAATTGTTCACTGGACTGTAGTTTATATAATTGAGTGAAAAAAATTATTCTCTAGACTGCGGCAAGTGTATCACACACCTCACAATTGTTCACTGGACTGTAGCTTATATAATTGAGTGAAAAAAATTATTCTCTAGACTGCGGCAAGTGTATCGCACACCTCACAATTATTCACTAGACTGTAGTTTACATAATTGAGTGAAAAAAAATATTCTCTAGTCTGCGGCTAGTCTATCGCACACCTCACAATTGTTCACTGGACTATAGTTTATATAATTGAGTCAAAAAAAATTATTCTCTAGACTGCGGCAAGTGTATCGCACACCTCACAATTGTTCACTGGACTGTAGTTTATATAATTGAGTGAAAAAAATTATTCTCTAGACTGCGGCTATTGTATCGCACACCTCACAATTGTTCACTGGACTGTTCTTTATATAATTAAGTGAAACAAATTATTCTCTAGATTGCGGCAAGTGTATCGCATACCTCACAATTGTTCACTGGACTGTAGTTTATATAATTGAGTGAAAAAAAATTATTTTCTAGACTGCGGCAAGTGTATCGCACACCTCACAATTGTTCACTGGACTGTAGTTTATATAATTGAGTGAAAAAAATTATTCTCTAGACTGCGGCAAGTGTATCGCACACCTCACAATTATTCACTAGACTGTAGTTTATATAATTAAGTGAAAAAAAATATTCTCTAGACTGTGGCTAGTCTATCGCACACCTCACAATTTTTCACTGGACTGTAGTTTATATAATTGAGTGAAAAAAAATATTCTCTAGACTGCGGCAAGTGTATCGCACACCTCACAATTATTCACTAGACTGTAGTTTATATAATTGAGTGAAAAAAATTATTCTCTAGACTGCGGCAAGTGTATCGCACACCTCACAATTATTCACTAGACTGTATATTATATAGTTGAGTGAAAAAAATATTCTCTAGACTGCGGCTAGTCTACCGCACACCTCACAATTGTTCACTGGACTGTAGTTTATATAATTGAGGGAAAAAAATTATTCTCTAGACTGCGGCAAGTGTATCGCACACCTCACAATTGTTTACTGGACTGCAGTTTATACAATTGAGTGAAAAAATTATTCTCTAGACTGCGGCTAGTGTATCGCACACCTCACAATTGTTCACTGGACTGTTGTTTATATAATTAAGTCGAACAAATTATTCTCTAGACTGCGGCAAGTGTATCCCATACCTCACAATTGTTCACTGGACTGTAGTTTATATAATTGAGTGAAAAAAATGATTCTCTAGACTGCGGCAAGTGTAACGCACACTTCACAATTGTTCACTGGACTGTACTTTATATAACTGAGTGAAAAAAATTATTCTCTAGACTGCGGCTAGTGTATCGCACACCTCACAATTGTTCACTGGACTGTAGTTTATATAATTGAGTGAAAAAAATTATTTTCTAGACTGCGGCAAGTGTATCGCACATCTCACAATTGTTCACTGGACTGTAGTTTATATAATTGAGTAAAAAAATTATTCTCTAGACTGCGGCTAGTTTATCGCACACCTCACAATTATTCACTGGACTGTAGTTTATATTATTGAGTGAAAAAAATTATTCTCTAGACTGCGGAAAGTGTATCGCACACCTCACAATTGTTCACTGGACTGTAGTTTATATAATTAAATAAAAAAAATTATTTTCTAGACTGCGGCTAGTGTATTGCACACCTCACAATTGTTCACTGGACTGTAGTTTATATAATTAAATAAAAAAAATTATTTTCTAGACTGCGGCTAGTGTATCACACACCTCACAATTGTTCACTGGACTGTAGTTTATATAATTTAATGAAAAAAATTATTCTCTAGACTGCGTCAAGTGTATCACACACCTCACAATTGTTCACTGGACTGTAGTTTATATAATTGAGTGAAAAAAATTATTCTCTAGACTGCGGCAAGTGTATCGCACACCTCAGAATTGTTCACTGGACTGTAGTTTATATTATTGAGTGAAAAAAATTATTCTCTAGACTGTGGCAAGTGTATCGCACACCTCACAATTGTTCACTGGACCGTAGTTTATATAATTGAGTGAAAAAAATTATTCTCTAGACTGCGGCAAGTGTATCGCACACCTTACAATTGTTCACTGGATTATAGTTTATATAATTAAATGAAAAAATTATTCTCTAGACTGCGGCTAGTGTATCGCACATCTCACAATTGTTCACTGGACTGTAGTTTATATAATTGAGTGAAAAAAACGTATTCTCTAGACTGCGGCAAGTGTATCGCACACCTCACAATTGTTCACTGGACTGTAGTTTATATCATTGAGTGAAAAAAATTATTCTCTAAACTGCGGCTAGTGTATCGCACACCTCACGATTGTTCACTGGACTGTAGTTTATATAATTGAGTGAAAAAAATATTCTCTAGACTGCGGCAAGTGTATCGCACACCTCACAATTGTTCACTGGACTGTAGTTTATATAATTGAGTGAAAAAAATTATTCTCTAGACTGCGGCAAGTGTATCGCACACCTCACAGTTGTTCACTGGACTGTAGTTTATATCATTGAGTGAAAAAAATTATTCTCTAAACTGCGGCTAGTGTATCGCACACCTCACGATTGTTCACTGGACTGTAGT
Source organism: Rhinella marina (assembly GCA_900303285.1). NCBI lineage: Eukaryota > Metazoa > Chordata > Amphibia > Anura > Bufonidae > Rhinella > Rhinella marina. The sequence continues at coordinate 53,289 of ONZH01001224.1, read as the reverse complement.
TTATATAATTGAGTGAAAAAAAGTATTATCTAGACTGCGGCAAGTATATCGCAAACCTCACAATTGTTCACTGGACTGTAGTTTATATAATTGATTGAAAAAAATTATTCTCTAGACTGCGGCTAGTGTATTGCACACCTCACAATTGTTCACTGGACTGTAGTTTATATAATTGATTGAAAAAAATTATTCTCTAGACTGCGGCTAGTGTATCGCACACCTCAGAATTGTTCACTGGACTGTAGTTTATATAATTGAGTGAAAAAAATGTATTCTCTAAACTGCGGCTAGTGTATCACAAACCTCACAATTGTTCACTGGACTGTAATTTATATAATTGAGTGAAAACAATTATTCTCTAGACTGCGGCTAGTGTATCACACACCTCACAATTGTTCACTGGACTGTAGTTTATATAATTGAGTGAAAAAAATTATTCTCTAGACTGTGGCTAGTGTATCGCACATCTCACAATTGTTCACTGGACTGTAGTTTATATAATTGAGTGAAAAAAATAATTCCCTAGACTGCGGCAAGTGTATCGCACACCTCTCAATTGTTCACTGGACTGTAGTTTATATCATTGAGTGAAAAAAATTATTCTCTAGACTGCGGCAAGTGTATCGCACACCTCACAATTGTTCACTGGACTGTAGTTTATATAATTGAGTGAAAAAAATGATTCTCTAGACTGTGGCAAGTGTATCGCACACCTCACAATTGTTCACATGGACTGTGTTATATAATTGAGTGAAAAAAATTATTCTCCAGACTGGGGCTAGTGTATCGCACTCCTCACAATTGTTCACTGGACTGTTGTTTATATAATTAAGTGAAAAAAATTATTCTCTAGTCTGCGGCAAGTGTATCGCATACCTTACAATTGTTCACTGGACTGTAGTTTATATAATTGAGTGAAAAAAAAGTATTACCTAGTCTATCGCACACCTCACAATTGTTTACTGGACTGTAGTTTATATAATTGAGTGAAAAAAATTATTCTCTAAACTGCGGCTAGTGTATCACACACCTCACAATTGTTCACTGGACTGTGGTTTATATAATTGAGTGAAAACAATTATTCTCTAGACTGTGGCTAGTGTATCACACACCTCACAATTGTTCACTGGACTGTAGTTTATATAATTGAGTGAAAAAAATTATTCTCTAGACTGTGGCTAGTGTATCGTACACCTCACAATTGTTCACGGGACTGTAGTTTATGTAATTGAGTGAAAAAAATTATTCTCTAGACTGCGTCAAGTTTATCGCACACCTCAAAATTGTTCACTGAACTAATTTATATAATTGAGGGAAAAAAATTATTCTCTAGACTGCGGCAAGTGTATCGCACACCTCACAATTGTTCACTGGACTGTAGTTTATATAAATGAGTGCAAAAAATTATTCTATAGTCTGAGGCTAGTGTATCGCACACCTCACAATTGTTCACTGGACTGTAGTTTATATAATTGAGTGAAAAAAAATTATTCTCTAGACTGCGGCTAGTGTATCACACACCTCACAATTGTTCACTGGACTGTAGTTTATATAATTGAGTGAAAAAAAAATATTCTCTAGACTGCGGCCAGTGTATTGTACACCTCACAATTGTTCACTGGACTGTAGTTTATATAATTGAGTGAAAAAAAATAATTTTGTAGACTGACGCTGCTTTACAGCACAACTCACAATTGTTCACTGGACTGTAGTTTATATAACTGAGGGACAAAACATATTCCCTAGACTGCACTACAGATCCCAGCAAGCCAAGGTACAGCAGCAGCAAAAATTAGTACTGAGAGGACTTTGGGCAATTTCATTGGGGTCTGTGTGGACCATGTGCTGTCCCCTTTCTGCCACCAGTGCACAGTGTGCAGCCAAGATGGCGGTAGCTGCACTACAAGTCCCAGCCAGCAGCCAAGAGGAGGACAAAAAAAATGTCGTTGTAGCCCTTAGAAGCAGCGTTGGGTTCTTTGTGGATGATTCCTGCCTAACCAGATTCTAATTTCACACCCTAACAGTGTGCAGCCAAGATGGCAGTCGCTGCACTACAAGTCCCAGACAGCAGCCAGGAGGAGTCAAAATAAAAAAACTTGCTTGTAGCCCTTAGAAGGGCTGTTGGGTTCTTTGTGGGTGATTCCTGCCTAACCAACAATTAAATTCAGGCCCTAACACTCTCCCTGACAGACAGCAGCTCTATCCCTAATCTCATGCAGACAGCGTATGACGCGAGCAGCGCGGGACCAGATTCTTATATTCCCCGGTCATCTGATCTGGCCAGGTAATCCCTGCTATCGACTTGTAGGGGCCCCACGTGATGCTAGGAGGTACCAAAGACTCTCCTGCGTGTTGATTGGCTGAAAAAAGGCGGCTAACATGCAGGAAGAGGATGTTGCCATTTCCTCGAGGTTCGTGATATGCTCGTCTGAGTAGCGAGCATATGCGAATACCCTAATGCTCGAACGAGCACCAAACTCGGACGAGCATGTTCGCTTATCTCTATTTGCAACTATTTCACACCATAAATCAGGTTGTGAGTCTTTTAAACTATTGTTGTAAAAAAAACATTCACATCTGATGTGAAATAATTTATGAATAAAAAGTAGAGATGAGTGAATCTATTTGCCGCTTCGTATATTTGATAAAAATCTTTGTTATTTCCTTCGACGAATCGGATCCAAATCTTTTCAGATTCGCTCCGTAAGATTCTTCTTAAATCTTTGTACTCTTACGCTACATACGCATCATATAATTTGAATGCTAATGCTATGCATCTGATAATTTGTACACTAATGCGTACGTATTCAGTTAAGATTGCGTACTTTTACTGTATGTTCGATATTTCTGTGGACCTAGCATCGTGCGCATGATATAACCGCGAGACAATAATACGCTAAAGCATCACACGCACTTTGTATGCTCATGCGTATGTATTTGCGGGAATGTTCACAAAACATAATATTTTTTAACGCCATTCGGACTGAAGCGAATCTTATTCGAGGCAAATCTTTTTAAAAATTCGGTGCATATTCGCCAAAGCAAATCTTTGAAGATTCGCTCATCTCTATTGAAAAGTTTATCCCATGTTTCAGTGGATGATATTTGTCATAATGAGGACTGGATCTTCATGTACAGACAACCAGAGCTCTAATCTCTGTGAATATAATTCTGACAATGGAGAGATATCAGAGAAGGATTTGGGTTACTTGTGAATACCCAAACATTGTTCATTTTTTTTAGGCTACTCCAACACCAAGTCCACTGAGTTGTCAGGCAAAGCTTGTCTCTTTGAGCACGTATGAACACATATCATTGACAGGCAAGACGATGAGCTGTAGTCTTCACATGATCCCAATAAGACAAGCCAACTACTTATGCAAATCTTAAGTAGTCATGAACCTTAGCCCTATTTCTTCTAAGCTGACCAGTCTTCAAATGTTAATGTTTATCAATGTTAACAAACCTGTAGAGAAAATTACATTCTAAAGAGTAGCCAAGCAGGTCTTCAGGGTAAATGTCCTCATTATGCTAAACTTTTAACTCATTCATTTCCATATTCTCCTGCTTAAAATAATAAGTGGATGAGGTTTGAATAATTAAATAGCTTTTCTATCTCAAATGGCTGTGCTTGAATTCTCCGGCATACAATCAGAACAAAGCACTCACGTCATGTAATGTTTATAACCTTCACCTTCTTGCAACATTGCTTGTTTTATGTTATCCTGTTCAATATCTCTATAAATAAAATAAAACATGGTTCCCCTCCTCCACGGTTTATATTTCTAGCTAATGCATTAGTAAAACGTTTCAGATACTTTCCTACTTTCATAAAATCAATTGAGTGTTCCATAGATTTAAAAAAGAAAAAAAAACAGTTTTTCCTCATTTGGTAAGAAAATGTTAAAGCTTCTTCTTTGCAATTAGCGCATAATGATGGTAAACACCACAATTTTAGTCCTGTGGACCAATCATCATGATGTTTAATGTATCTCTTCTTCCACTTTGCATTTGCATTCAGCTCTGAACACTGATGCAAATTAACTTTACCCACTGAGTCATTGTATTCCAGCTGATTAGAATTTTGCTGCTATGGATTCTAACATATTTTGCATTTTCTTTTATCTCCGCCGCAGCCTGATAATGTGTTGCTAGCTGAAAGCGCCTTTGGAACAGCAGTCTGAGTCCTAACACAGATTCTATCCTACAAGGTATAAATTAATGCAGATTTCAACAAATGCAAATGAGCCATCTCTTCTATAAAGAAAAAAATTGAAAAATTGAAAAGAGGGTAATTTTGCTCATTTTGAGTAGGAGGTATAATGTCTTTATAAAGTCATAATTAAAAGAAAAACAATTACATGGGTCTTATCTGGACCTTGCAGCTGTACTTTTTTTTCTCAGCCTTTACAGGCTACATTCTAAGGTTATGACAAAACCACGGAAATAGCATATTAAGAGGAGTTTTATTCCTTTTTATATGATGTGTTTGTAATAGTCAGCTCTGTTTTGTGTATATATAATTAGAAAGTAAACTAAGCTTTGAAGGCAGATTTCCATTTGGTATGTGAGTCACGCAAACAGCAGTCTTTCATTCGGCAGCCAAAGACTGATCTTTTAAATGCCTCAACTCGCTAAGCGTGCTTTGTAAATGCTGCATGTTTGAAAAGGGTAGGGATAATATTGGATCTATTGTTATTTTATGTTACTTTCCGCACAGCAAACAAATAGATAAAGGGGCCTTTGTGAAGCTCTAGTAGCAGAACTTTGTTTTTACTACTTTTATTTTTCACATGGGTTTAGGCAGCTTGAATATTGCACCAGACTTAGACATGTTGGTTAACGCCTTGTAGAAAACGTGATAATATGATAGTTAAACAGCAGTTAATGACTTCTGTATGACTCAACACTCACTTGTCTTATGACAACAGCAGTAATATCCCTTTGCTTGTGTTCTCTTTTAAATCCATGTGTTCTCATTTAAGAATGGCAACAAAGGAAGGAATTGAAGGAATGCGATCATATCCTCTGAATACTGCCTTCCTTCCATTAGCTGCTTTGGCTTTCAGAAGACATTAAAATACAACATTCATGTCTGCACATGCATTATATCAGAATTTGCATGTTTCACGTGGTTGGTTTCCACCTATTGTTCTCAAAAACTCTCTTGTCTGTGTTATTTTTAGTTCCCAGTTATACAATTTATATAAGGGCCATTGCAATGACCTGTCAGTGACTCTCAGCTCAGCCAAGGGCTTTCCACAAATCGTTTTTTTATCCTTTTTATTCATGGTAATAGCTCTGAGTTAAACTGTTCTTTTCACATGAACACTATGGAGTGTCATTCTGATTTCATATTTTCTTTGGGAATAATTCTAAAAAAGCATTACACCATTATATTATCATTTCTGCTGGCCATACGCACAGCACTAATGCTTACATCAGATGAATTTGCACAGTACGTAGGCTTATAAGACAAAATAAACAAGTCCACCTATTACTAAACATATCTTATTATAATGATTTATTTTATAGCATAATTAATTCCAGGGTGCTGTACATATGAGAAGGGTTTACATACATAATATAATACAATAACAAGTACAATAAACATGAACCGAGTGGCAGACTGGTAGAGTGGAAGAGAGGATCCTTCCTTAAAGTGCAACATATAAGCTGAATGACTTTTGGGACATGTACAGTGATGTGCATTAATTTGGCACCTTACTGATACAGTCAATCACTGTTCTCAACTGCAGATAGCTGAGGACAGTGATTGGCTGCAGTGGTCACATGCCGTATACAGCAGTAGAAGTAGCAAAGGAGCACTGCAGATAACGGTGCAGTAATATGGGTGAGTAAATTATCTTAGACAGCCCCTCTAGGACATTTTTTTCCAAGCTGAACAAGTCCAATTGTTTAAGTCTTTCAATATAAAAGAGACCTTTCATCCCATCCAACAATCTGGTTACCCAGATCCCTTTCTACCTCTTCTATATACTTTATAGCAAGTGGTGTCCAAAACTGAATCCCATATTCAAGATGTGGCTTTTCAAGGGATTTACAGAGGGGTAACATTACATTGGGATCACATGTTTTATCTCTCTTTTATCTTTCTTTTACGACACTCTAAATCTTATTAACTTTTGCAGCCGCTGCCTGACATTGAGTACTGCTGCTTAGCTACCCAAGTCCTTTTTTGTTCTCTTGTCCACGGTTTTATTCCATGTAATATGTATGTAGCCATATAATTGGCCTAGGGGTACCACATCAACATTGGTGATGGACTGTGACATTTACTTTTATTTCTATAGTTAAGTGTCTTCTGAAGTACAATGTGCCAATATTAGTAAATATATCCTACTGTGTAATTGTCAGGGTTAACATAACTGTCCCCAAAGGTTGAATTTAAACAGTTTATTTAGATTTTCATATTATTCCCCTATCTTACAATGTTTTGATTACAAATGGCTTTTGTCAAGGTTATAAACCTTTGTCTTGCTACATTTGGAGAGTACTGAGATATCTGACCATCCTTTTTATTCAGTAACATGGCAAATGAATCACCATATACATGATCTGATGGCTATAAAGGAGAGACTTTTGGGTTTCAGTCTATAGTTTTTTTAAGTGGTAGTAGGTAACCTTATATTGCTCAGAGGGCCTATACACATGCTATGTATATTTCATGTTTCATTGCAATTTTCAATCAAAAAATGATTCTTTGAGTGACAAAATCTTTACCAATTAATGTATGTGTGAGGGGGTCAGTTCTTACCCAGGATCTTTTTGGCCAGTGAGGGGTGTATGATGGCAAAAGCAATGAGTTGGACACAAATGTGATTAACAATTTTGATACTGAATTCACATGGTTCAACAAGCTTAGTAGTTGTGCAATCTCACAAGAGGTAATGGTTGCCAAAATCTCACAACTGGCAATTGGCTTTGTCTTTACAAAAGTCTCTTTAGAGGCAACAGACTTGATAGATACTAAGGGGGTAATTTACTATACTAAAATATGCCTAAATTAGGTGTATTTCAGGTGCAGATGGATCTACGACTTCGCCCCGCTCATGCCAGGTCTAAAATTGTGGTCTTGGAGTCGAAGGGGGCAAGCCGGCAGACCCGTTTCATTCATTATTTTCTGCACCTGTTTTAGGCGTAGAAATTGGTCTTAATGTAAGACAGCTCGGAACCAGCACCTGCGCTCTGGGATGTGCTGACTGAAATTTCTCTTTCTTTCTTCAGTAAGTTTGTACTGGAGGTGTGGCTACTCCATTTGGTCATGCACTCCTGACCAGCCCATCTGCCCCACAGGTTGATTTTAATCAGTGTAACTATAAAGCCGAGTGATTCGGCATGCATGCTGGTGTCTGCATTCCTGAACTAGGGGAGGCCTTTGAAGCACCAGAAATGGCAAAAGGCAGAGTGGATACAGCATGCATGTGGAACAAACACCCCCTGATTATTTGGAAGCCAAGTTTGGCACATAACAGGTAGGAAACAGTGTTAGGTTCCCATTCTGCAGACATCACCTTGACAATTCGGTGAATGGGCTCAGATAATTTTGTATAAAATATATTTGCCAAGAATCTCTAATTTATTAAACAAGCATAGCATGAGCTTCAGAGTACTCTATATCACTATGGCATTTTGTGTTTTATCTGGTTAGCGGTGTGCGGTTGCATTGTATGTATTTTCCTTATGTTTAGAACTGGTGCTGGATGTGCCAAAGTTATAGAGGGCTGCGTCTCTTCATAACTTTGGCGGATCCACTGCCAACTTAGGGCTTTATTAAGACTGGCATCTAAAACACCGGACTTAATAAATGTGCCCCAAAGACATATTCTCTGACAGTCTCTATTGGTGACAACAGATTTATGGTGGGGTTAAACAGACCAATTGTCCGGTAGATAATTGGGGACAAACATTTCTATAAATGCTCATCAGTCTACAGGTGCTGCTGAACACCAGATGAATGAGTCTCATTCACCATGTTCCAAATTATTATGCAAATTGGATTTAAGTGTCATAAAGATTACATTTTTTGTTTTTCCATGAAACTCATTGATGATATTGTGTCTCAGGGCTCGTTGGATCACTGAAATCAATCTCAGATACCTATGATAATTAGTTTACCAGGTGAGCCCAATTAAAGGAAAACTGGATGTTCCACAATATTAAGCAGGCTACTGTTTTCAAGTAAAATGGGAAAGAAAAAGGATCTATCTAGTAACATAGTAACATAGTTTATAAGGCCAAAAAAAGACATCTGTCCATCCAGTTCGGCCTGTTTTCTTACGAGTTGATCCAGAGGAAGAAAAAAAAAACCCTGTAATATAGAAGCCAATTTTCCCCACTTTAGGGAAAAAAATTCCTTCCCGACTCCAATCAGGCAATCAGAATTACTCCCTGGATCAACGACCCATCTCTAGTAACTATAACCTATAATATTATTACCCTCCAGAAATGCATCCAGGCCCCTCTTGAACTCTTTTAGTGAACTTACCATCACCACCTCCTCAGGCAGAGAGTTCCATAGTCTCACTTACCATAAAGAATCCTCTTCTATGTTTGTGTACAAACCTTCTTTCCTCCAGATGCAGAGGATGTCCCCTCGTCACAGTCCTGGGGATAAATAGATCATGGGAGAGATCTCTGTACTGACCTCTGATATATTTATACATAGTTATTAGATCTCCCCTCAGTCGTCTTTTTTCTAAAGTGAATAAGCCTAATTTTGATAATTTTCTGGGTACTGTAGTCCACCCATTCCAGTTATTACTTTAGTTGCCCTCCCTGAACCCTCTCCAGCTCTGCTATGTCTGCCTTGCTCACAGGAGCCCAGAACTGTACACAGTACTCCATGTGTGGTCTGACTAGTGATCTGTAAAGTGGCAGGACTATGTTCTCATCACGGGCATCTATGCCTCTTTTGATGCAACCCATTATCTTATTGGCCTTGGCAGCAGCTGTCTGACACTGGTTTCTACAGCTTAGTTTGTTGTTCACTAAAATTCCTAGGTCCTTTTCCATGTCAGAGTTACCCAGTGCTTTACCATTTAGTATGTACTGGTGACTTGCATTATTCCTTCCCATATGCATAACCTTACATTTGTCAGTGTTTAAACCTCATCTGCCACTTCTCTGCCCAAGCCTCCAGTCTATCCAGATCCATCTGTAGCAGTGTACTGTCCTCTTCTATGTTAATTACTTTACACAGTTTAGTGTCATCTGCAAAAATTGATATTTTACTGTGAAAGCTTTCTACAAGATCATTAATAAATATATTGAAGAGAATAGGGCCCAATACTGACCCCTGTGGTACCCCACTAGTGACAGTGACCCAATCTGAATATGTGCCGTTAATAACCACCCTTTGTTTTCTATCACTGAGCCAGTTACTTACCCACATACAGACATTTTCTCCCAGGCCAAGCATTCTCATTTTATATACTAACCTTTTATGTGGTACCATGTCAAATGCTTTGGAGAAGTCCAGATATACGACATCCATTGATTCGCCGCGGTCAAGTCTAGAACTTAACTCCTCATAGAAACTGATTAAAATGGTTTGACATGACCGATCCCTCATGAAGCCATGCTGATATGGAGTTATTTGCTTATTTTCATTGAGGTACTCCAAGATAGCATCTCTTAGAAAACCCTCAAACAGTTTACCCACGACAGATGTTAAACTTACCGGTCTATAGTTCCCGGACTCTGTTTTTGGACCCTTTTTGAATATTGGCACCACATTTGCTATGTGCCAATCCTGTGGAATACTTCCTGTCAGTATAGAGTCCTTAAATATCAGAAAAAACGGTCTGGCGATGACATTACTTAATTCTCTTAGGATACGGGGCTGTATGCCATCCGGTCCTGGCGATTTGTCTATTTTAATCTTTTTAAGACGCAACTCTACTTCTTCCTGGGTCAGACAGGGCATTTTTAATGGGGAATTTACTTTTATATTCTGCATTTCATCTGACAGTTTATTTTCCTCAGTGAATACAGTGGAGAAAAAGATATTTAGTAGCTTTGCTTTCTCCTCATCGCTCTCTGCAACTCCCCCCTCAATTCTCTGTAAGGGGCCGACACCTTCAGGTTTATACTTTTTACCATTTATATAATTAATAGAGATGAGCGAACATGCTCGTCCGAGCATTAGGGTATTCGCATATGCTCGCTACTCTGACGAGCATATCGCGATCCTCGAGGAAATGGCAACTTCCTCTTCCTGCATGTTAGCCGCCTTTTTTCAGCCAATCAACATGCAGGAGAGTCTTTGGTACCTCCTAGCATCACGTGGGGCCCCTACAAGTTGATAGCAGGGATTGGCTGGCCAGATCAGATGACCCGGGAATATAAGAATCTGGTCCCGCGCTGCTCGCGTCATACGCTATCTGCATGAGATTAGGGATAGAGCTGCTGTCTGTCAGGGAGAGTGTTAGGGCCTGAATTTAGTTGTTGGTTAGGCAGGAATCACCCACAAAGAACCCAACAGCCCTTCTAAGGGCTACAAGCACTTTTTTTTTTTTGTCTCCTCCTGGCTGGGACTTGTAGTGCAGCGACCGCCATCTTGGCTGCACACTGTTAGGGCGTGAAATTAGAATCTGGTTAGGCAGGAATCATCCACAAAGAACCCAACGCTCCTTGTAAGGGCTACAACGACATTTTTTTTTGTCCTCCTCTTGGCTGCTGGCTGGGACTCGTAATGCAGCTACCGCCATCTTGGCTGCACACTGTGCACTGGTGGCAGAAAGGGGACAGCACATGGTCCACACAGACCCCAATAAAATTGCCCAAAGTCCTCTCAGTACTAATTTTTGCTGCTGCTGTACCATGGCTTGCTGGGATCTGTAGTGCAGTCTAGGGAATACGTTTTGTCAGTTTTATAAACTACAGTCCAGTGAACAATTGTGAGGTGTGCTGTACAGCAGCGTCAGCCTATAAAATAAGTTTTTTTCACTCAATTATATAAACTACAGTCCAGTGAACAATTGTGAGGTGTGTGAAACACTAGCCACAGTCTAGAGAATAATATTTTTCACTCAATTATATAACTACAGTCCAGTGAACAACTGTGAGGTGTGCGATACACTAGCCGCAGTTTAGAGAATAATTTTTTCCACTCAATTATATAAACTACAGTCCAGTGAACAATTTAGAGGTGTGCGATACACTTGCCGCAGTCTAGAGAATATTTTTTTTTACTGAATTATATAAACTACAGTCCAGTGAACAATTGTGAGGTGTGCGATACACTTTCCTCAGTCTAGAGAATAAATTTTTTCACTCAATTATATAAACTAAAGTCCAGTGAACAATTGTGAGGTGTGTGATACACTTGCCGCAGTCTAGAGAATATTTTTTTTCACTCAATTATATAAACTACAGTCCAGTGAACAATTGTGAGGTGTGCGATACACTTGCCGCAGTCTAGAGAATAATTTTTTTTCACTCAATTATATAAACTACAGTACAGTGAACAATTGTGAGGTGTGTGATACACTTGCCGCAGTCTAGAGAATAATTTTTTTCACTCAATTATATAAACTACAGTCCAGTGAACAATTGTGAGGTGTGCGATACACTTGCCGCAGTCTAGAGAATAATTTTTTTCACTCAATTATATAAACTACAGACCAGTGAACAATTGTGAGGTGTGCGATACACTTGCCGCAGTCTAGAGAATAATTTTTTTCACTCAATTATATAAACTACAGTCCAGTGAACAATTGTGAGGTGTGCGATACACTAGCCACAGTCTAGAGAATACGTTTTTATTCTCAGTTATATAAACTACAGTCCAGTGCAAAATTGAGTGGTTTGCGGTGCAATAGCTGGAGTTTAAAGACTACATTTTTTTGCCTTAGATAGTAATTCTACTGTCTACTGAATACAGTTTTGCCTCAGATATTAACTCGACAGTTTGGTGAATATACAAAATGTTGAACCCGAGGGCTAAGGGTCGAGGACGTGGGCGTCGGCGTTCAAGTAATGTAGGGGGCAGAGGCCATGGTCCTGGGCAGGGTGACACTGTACATGCTGATGAGGGAGCAGTGGAATGCCGCAGAGTTTCGCTCCCTAGCTTCATCTCGCAACCTACTGGGTCACGTGGTACACCACTATTGAAACCACAACAGTGCGAACAGGTGATGACGTGGATAGCGGACAATGCGTCCAGTAATTTATCCACCACCCAGTCTTCCACGCAGTCCACCCACGCTAGCCAAGGGAGTAGACCTCTGTCTCCTACAGCTCAACCTCCTTCCCCCCAGCCTGCCCCCCCCACTGAAAGTTTGGATTCAGATCAGGCATACTCACAGGAACTCTTTTCAGAACCCTACCCAGAGACACAAACCACTGCTCAACAGCAACCTGAGCAGTTGCTCTGTCCCGATGCCCAAAATTTAGAACTTTCACAGTCTGTGGGTGATGAGAGTGTGGACTTAGTGCAAGTAGTGCGTGAAGAGGTGTCGGATGATAATGATGATGAGACACGGTTGTCAGACAGTGACGTTGTTGTCAGGGCAGTAAGTCGAAGGGGGGTGCAGAGTGAGGAATCGGAGGAAGAGCTGGTGGATGATGAGGTGACTGACCCGAGCTGGGTTGGTAATCCAACTCGAGTCAGTGCTTCTGAGAGGGAGGCAAGTGCAGCACCAGAACAGGTTGGAAGAGGCAGTGGGGTGGCCAGAGGGAGAAGCAGGGCCAGAGCATGTAGATCAGCAACTGTTTCACGGAGTCAAATGCCCCTGCCGAGGCCTAGATGTTCGCAAGTCTGGAGGTTTTTTAAGGAAACTGAGGATGACCGACGGACTGTGGTGTGCAACCTGTGTCACATCAAGATCAGCAGGGGAGCCACCACTACCAGCCTAACCACTACCAGCATGCGCAGGCATATGAGTGCTAAACACCCGACTCAGTGGAACCAAGGCCGTTCACCTCCTGCGGGTCACACCACTGCCCCTTCCCCTGTGTCACATGCTGGCTCGGCGAGTCCACCCCCCCGCCCAGGACCCCGGCATGAGCGAATCCCGCCCTACAACCACCCATTCACCTCCACGATCCTCCACAACCTCTACCAATGTGTCCCAGCGCAGCGTTCAGCTGTCTTTGCAGCAGACATTTGAGCGCAAGCGCAAATACAATTCCAGCCACCCACATGCACAAGCCCTAAACGTCCACATCTCCAAATTGTTGAGCCTGGAGATGCTGCCCTATAGACTGGTAGAGACTGAGGCTTTCCACAACCTGATGGCGGTGGCTGTCCCTCGGTACTTGGTCCCCAGCCGCCACTATTTTTCCCGATGTGCCGTCCCAGCCCTACACCAGCACGTGTCAGAGAACATCATCCGTGCCCTGACCAAAGCGGTTAGTGATGAGGTCCACCACAAGTGCTGGCGGGCAGGGACACTATATGTCCCTGATGGCACATTGGGTTAACTTGGTGGAGGCTGGGATCGAGTCTGACCCTGGGGCCACTCATGTAATGCCCACACCAAGGATTGCGGGGCCTACCTCGGTCACGGTTTCTCAGACTTATTATGCCTCTTCCTCCAACCCCTCCTCCTCCTCTTCCTCTTCGCACAGAATTGCTGAGCCGACAGGCAATGTAGAGGGCCAACTGGCGCTCTATACAAACAATGTTTACGGAGGGCCACCTACAGGCCCTCTCTCCAATAAATTTTTTAGTAGCGTCAAATACAGACACTCAAAAAACAATTTTACATGAGGGAGTGTCTCCCCATCTGCCATCATGTTCGGTCAGGCTGTCCGTAGGTACACCACCTCTGTCGTCTGCAGAAGCGGCCACTATGAGGAAGGCCACGGCAAGAACATCCCCTTTTCAATTGAGAACAAGTGGAGACTTGTAGGAGGATGACACTTTTCTTTGGCAGTGGATTCACCTTCCCATTTATCATTGCCATACAACAGTTGGTGAAAAAGTAATTGGCAATGATGAAGAAAATGTAACGGTGCAGTGGACCATCTGTGAAGCAAACCTATATATTCCCACCATGCCAGCCAGTGGCGTAGCTATAGGGGAAGCAGGGGAAGCGACTGCTTCGGGGCCCGAGCTCAGCCGGGGCCCGGGAGCAGTAGCAGGGATGTGGCAAATCAGCTGGGTAATATTTCTATTTCTCTCTCTTTCCAGGGGTGGGGTGGGATCGTAACGCTGCGCATTGAAACAAGAGGATGGGGAGAGAGGGATTCTCCTACCTCTCCTCTGAGCTGCTGCACTGTGTAATCTGATTGGTGGAGGAGCAGTGAGTGGATGCTGCTGCTCCACCAATCTTTTCAAGTAATACTTCAGTCACAAACAGGGCCTGCTCCCAGACTTCCAGAAGCACCATGTGGACCCTGCATGTGACCCTCTGCACTCCTGCCTGACCGTCAGGCTGCCTCTCTTACCTGCCCCTCCACCTCCCTTGTAGTGCCAGCTGACCTCCTGCTCTGGCTGTAACAGACATCCAGGAAGCAGGAGCAACCCAGAGCAGCGCTGTCTCAGCCATCTGAGCATTGCTGCAGCCTGCCAGCCAGCCAATACTTCAGACTCACTGCCAGCCTGAGCAACAGTGGTAAGTTTGTGCCCCCTGCCCTGTACTGCACCACCTATGCTGCATTCTGCCCCCTGCCCTGTGTCCCCTATGCTGCACTGTGTGTGCCCCCTGCCCTGTACTGTACCCCCTATGCTGTATTCTGTCCCCTGCCCTGTACTGTACCCCCTATGCTACACTATGTGTGCCCCCTGCCTTGTACTGTGTCCCCTATGCTGTATTCTGCCCCCTGCCCTGTACTGTGTCCCCTATGCTGCACTATGTGTGCCCCCTGCCCTGTACTGTACCCCCTATGCTGCATTGTGCCCTCTATGCTGTATTATCCATGCCCATTGCCCCCTATGCTGTATTTTGCCCCCTGCCCTGTACTATGCCCCCATGATACACAGTGTGTGCCTCCTGCCCTGTACTGTACCCTCTATAATGCACTGTGCCCCCTATGCTACACTGTGTGTGCCCCCTGCCTTGTACTGTGCACCCTGTGCTGCACTGTGTGTGCCCCCTGCCTTGTACTGTGTCCCCTATGCTGCACTATGTGTGCCCCTGCCCTGTACTCCCTGTGCTGTATTGTGCCCTCTATGCTGCCCTGTACCCCATGCTGTATTTTTCCCCCTGCCCTGTACTGTGCCCCCATGCCACACAGTGTGTGCCTCCTATCCTGTACTGTACTCCTTACCCTATACTGTGCCCCATATGCTGTACTGTGCATCCCCCCAGCCTGTACTATGTGCCCCTGCACTGCGCTGTACTGTGCCCATATGCTGCCATGTGCCCCATATGCTGTACTGTGCGTGTCCCCCCCCAGCCTTTACTGTGTGCCCCTGCACTGTACTGTACCCCCTATGCTGTATCTTGCCCCCTGCTTTGTACTGTGCCCCCCATGCTGCACAGCGTGTGCCTCCTATCCTGTACTGTACTCCTTGCCCTGTACTGTGCTCCGTATGCTGCCATGTGCCCCATATGCTGTACTGTGCGTGCCCTCCCAGCCTGTACTGTGTGCCCCTGCACTGTACTGTACCCCATATGCTGTATTTTGCCCCCTGCCCTGTACTGTGCCCCCCATTCTGCACTGTGTGCCCCCTGACCTGTACTGTACCCCCTGTGCTGTATTTTTCCCCCTGCCCTGTACTGTGTCCCCCATGCTACACAGTGTGTGCCTCCTGCCCTGTACTGTACGCCCTATAATGCACTGTGCCCGCTATGCTGTCCTGTGCCCCTGCCTTGTACTGTGCCCCCCATGCTGCACTGTGTGTGCCCCCTGCCCTGTGAACTCTCCCTTACATATGCACATATAGGATGCCAGGATAGTCATGAAGGGGGGCACCATTCAAAATTTTGCTGTGGGGCCCAGTCAGTTCTAGCTACGCCCCTGATGCCAGCCATGGGTTGTACATAAACTAATAACAGGAAAAACAAAAAAAAATATTTTACAGGAGGGTCAACTACAGACACTCCAAAACAATTTTTTAGGAGGGTCAACTTCGGACACTCCAAAACAAATTTTTGGGAGGCTCACCTACAGACATTTGACTGCAATCTCAGTCTGACCAAGGCATTGGTGGTGTCACTGCCATGCTGTGTCAGGCTAAATTTTTGGGTGCTTCACCTGCCATCTGAGTTTAACTTGGTCAGTATGGGTTCACCGCCATGCTGTGTTAGGCTACATTTTTGGGTGGTTCACCTGCTACCTCAATCTAACTTGGTCACTTGTTGGTGTCACTACGCTGTCACCATGCTGGTTCAGGCTTATGCCTGCGTCGTAGGGCGGGTGATAGCACAGCAGTGCCAGCATGAGCAGTGGTGTCACCTGCAGGCGGTGATGGACCTTTGTTGCACCTAGTTGGGTGCTTTCCTAACATGTGCCAGCACATGTGCCTTGCCCATCTTGGTCTGGGTCAGCACAATTGCCTTGAGGGTCACCACCAGGCTGTTGCCCCAGAATTTGGCATAATGGTACGATTAGGCAGCCTCAGAGGCATCCATGCATGCTGCCCCTGCTGTTTCCTGTCCATTTCCATGATGTTTCCATCATTTTCTAAAGTTTCCAGGTTTTCACCCAGCCTTCCCTAGGCAGAGCCCCGGTCCCCTGCAAAAAATGCTCGAGTCTCCCATTGACTTCAATGGGGTTCGCTATTCGAAACGAGCACCCGAGCATCGGGAAACATTCGATTCGAATAACGAGCACCCGAGCATTTTAGTGCTCGCTCATCTCTAATAATTAAAGAACATTTTAGGGTTAGTTTTACTCTCTTTGGTGATTAATCTCTCGGTCTCTAGTTTGGCTGTTTTTATTTGTCTTTTACATAAAAGCATCAAATAGTGCAATGCCTTGGACTAGGGATGAAAACATTCGATATTTCACGAAAACTTAAGCGTGATCATCGTATTGTGAAGAGATTTGTGGCTGAGTCAGAGTACAGACGTGTTCGTGCTGATAAAGGCAGAATGAGGAAGGTTTCTGCCAGGCAAGTTCATTGGATTAAGAGAGCAGCTGCTAAAAAGCCATTACAAACCAGCAAACAGATATTTGAAGCTGCTGGTGCCTCTGGAGTCCCTCGAACCTTATGGTATAGGATCCTTCAAAGGCTTGCTTTGGTGCATAAACCTACTATTTGGCCACCTCTAACCAGTGCTAACAAGCAGAAACGGTTGCAGTGGGCCCAGACATACATGAAGACTAATTTTCAAACAGTCTTGTTTACTGATGAGTGTCGTGCAACCCTGGATGGTCCAGATGGATGGAGTAGTGGATGGTTGATGGATGGCCACCATGTCCCAACAAGGCTGCGACGTCAGCAAGGAGGTGGAGGAGTCATGTTTTGGGCCAGAATCATGGGGACAGAGCTGGTAGGCCCCTTTAGAGTTCCTAAAGGTGTGAAAATGACCTCTGCAAAGTATATAGAGTTTCTGACAGACAACTTTCTTCCATGGTACAAAAAGCAGAAACGTGCCTTCAGGAGCAAAATCATCTTCATGCATGACAATGCACCATCTCATGCTGCAAAGAATACCTCTGTGTCATTGGCTACTATGGGCATAAAAGGAGATAAACTCATGGTGTGGCCACCATCTTCACCTGACCTCAACCCTATAGAGAACCTTTGGAGTATCAACCATCAAAAGATCTATGAGGGTGGGAGGCAGTTCACATCAAAACAGCAGCTCTGGGAGGCTATTCTGACATCATGCAAAGAAATTCAAGCAGAAACTCTCCAAAAACTCACAAGTTCAATGGATGCAAGAATTGTGAAGGTGATATCAAAGAAGGGTTCCTATGTTAACATGTAACTTGGCCTGTTAGGATGTTTTGGATTTAAATAGCTTTTTATTTCAGTGAATGTGACCTCCTAATGCTGCAAATTCCACAAATCAGCATTTTCAGTTCTTAAAAACATATAAAATGTTTAGAAACTCTGCTGTGCATAATAATTTGGAACAGTGCATTTTGATTTTTTTTAATTTTTGAAGAATATACTGTTATCATTGGGAGGTTTGTTCAATAAAATTTGATGTATACTCTAATGGGTGATGACTTTTATTATACCGACCATTTAGGAAAATCAGAGATAAATATAATTTGATTAATAATTTGGAACATGGTGTACTGTGCAGGTGATTGCTGTATGTAAATGTAGCACTTCACCTCCACTGAATGAGCAGCCAGATGTCGGGAAGGAATGCTTCCTTTCCAATAATCAGATGCTCCTCGGGCTATATAAACCCATTTTTTTTGCTCTTCTGGATTTACACCCAATATAATAGGCTTCAACAACTGTTCTGTTGAGTTTCCTTGTGATGGCAGTGATGAAGACGGTCCCTAACTGTTTTGTGTAGGCCATGGCTAGTCATTAGATGGCATGCACTCTATATAGGCATGACTACAGGTGCATCAATAGTCTGAAGGTATGGTGCAGCAACAGTTTTCTGCACACAATCATTGTATATATTTAGCACAGTCCAATATGCTACTGTCCACACAGCCATTTTACTTTAGCTGGCTGCTTTGCTCCTCCTGACCTGGTATACCAAAGATCCTTGGAATTTTTGCAGCTGTGAGGCTTAGGAAGTGTTATGGTTGGTTACCCCAGCTCAAAGTTCCTCTTTATGGTGGGTGTTGGTGCTCTCACTAGGGTGCTCTGACCTAGGTCCCTAAGAAAGTACATCCATTTGTAAGGATCAATCAACCCCACTTGCTAGTTACCACACAGTGCAGCTGATCCTCTCTATGCCAGTGTCTGATGTGTTGTCCATGCTCTGTACTGCATGCTCTAACTACAAAGTAATCTTGGTCATGCAGCTCTATATTTCAACAGAGGAACATGCTGCATACATAGTATGGTGGGGCCATCTTTGGCTTAATCTCTATACCGACACAGACTAGTATTGAGAACTGAGAACTGCATGGCAATTAACTCCTTACATGCTATTGATTTACAGTACAGTTTCACAATAGATACAAAATGGTTGACATCAAATACAGTGACATTTCACATATGCACATTGGCAGTGGCTATCACCATCCTGTCTGAGGGTTTATGGCTCACATGGTGATATCCCCATTTAATAGGCTGACTGGGCTATCACTCAAGTATCTTTCTGGCATGTCATGGACTTATCATATAGGTTGTTCTACATAGCATTTTATGATGTGTATATGAGAATGCATTTCACATAATAATCCCATTTTTGAATTTTTCACTTGAAATAATTGGGTAACACTCCAACAGTTCAACCTGAGTGTATTGCTACCATAGAAGGGTCCATGGTAACCCACAGCAACTCAACAGTAACTGTGAAAGGATACATTTTTCTATAAGAGTGGGTGATAGCATCTTCAATATATTTCCATGATCCTTAACTCATTGTAATAATGGCTTAAAGGGGGTTGTCTCACTTCAGCAAATGGCATTTATCACATAGAGAAAGTTAATACAAGACACTTACTAATGTATTGTGATTGTCCATTGCTCCTTTGCTGTCTAGATTCATTTTTCCATCACATTATACACTGCTCATTTCCATGGTTACAGACCACCCTGCAATCCATCAGTGGTGGTCGTGCTTGCACACTATAGGAAAAAGAGTCAGCCTCTCTGGTGGCCAGGACCATGAGAGCGCACATAGGCTAGTGTTTTTTCCTATATTGTGCAAGCACGACCACCACTGATATATATCACATATTATCAGTTTAGGACTAGGTGAATGTCCTCCCTTCCTCAACCAAAAAGAGGTCACAATTGTGAACCCCTTAGGGCCCTTTCATACGACCCGTGAAAACCCGGACTGTGCTCCTTCTGAGGGCAGGAGCACACGGCGTCATTGGTTGCTATGACGCCGTGCGCTTCCTAAGGCCGCCGCTGTACAGTGATACACTATATACGAGCGTGTACAGTGTATCACGATCGTGTTAAAGGGCCCTTAAGGATATAGACTATTTTGGACTTCAGGAGGTGTTCACTGTTTTGTTTTATCATCATTATCATTTCAAAAGTCCTAGCTTTTTTATTTTTCCATTGACATAGAGTTATAAGGGCTTGTTTTTTTTTGTGGAAAGAGTTGGATTTTAAAATGGTACAATACATAATGTATTGTATATACTTCATTATTTTGGTAGAAACTAATTGAAAAGAATACAACAATTCAACCATTGTGGTTTGGGTTTTGCACTTATGACATCCATTGTGCAGATAAAGGACATGATCCTTTTATTCTGTAGATCAGGGGTGACCAACCTTGCAGACACAAAGAGCCAGGAAAAAAAAAACGTATGACTACCAGGAGCCACAAGCTATACATTGGCACACAAGTCACCATATTTTTCACCCTATAAGATGCACCTAGGTTTTAGTGGAGAAAAATAAGAAAAAAAATTATTTTTCATCTGATCTGATCTTATTTTTCATTAGCAGAGAAAAAAAGGAAAAAAATATTTTTTATCAGATCTCAGATCTGTCTCCCAATCCTCATCTGACATAAAATATGATCCTCAACACAAATCAGACTCCCAGTGTCAGAACCTTGGTGCTCAGATCTCCCCCCATTGCTCAGATCATACCCTCATGCTCAGATCTGAACCCCCCCATGCTCAGATCTGACCCTCATGCTCAGATTAGGACCCCCATGCTCAGATTAGACTGCCCATGCTGAGACCAGACCCCCTTGCTCAGATAAGACCCCCCCATGCTCAGATCTGACCCCCATGCTCACACCAGACCGCTCATGGTTACACCAGATCCCTACATGCTCACATTTGACCCTCATGTTCAGATCTGACCCCCCCATACTCAGACCTCGCATGCTCAGATCAGACCCCCCCCATGCTCATATCAGGCCCCCAACCCATGCTCAGATCAGACCCCCATGCTCACACCAGACCCCTCATGCTCACACCAGACCCCCCTCCCCATGCTCAGATCAGACCCTCATGCTCAGATATGACACTCTCATGCTCAGATTAGACCCCCCCATGCTCAAATTAGACCGTCCATGCTCACACCAGACCCCCCTCCCCATGCTCAGATCGGACCCTCATGCTCACATATGACCCTCTCATGCTCAGATAAGACGCCCCCATACTCAGATCAGGACCCCCCATGCTCAGATCTGACCCCCCATGCTCACACCAGACTGCTCATGCTCACACCAGATCCCCCCATGGTCAGATTTGACCCCCCATACCCAGATTAGACCCCACATGCTCAGATCAGACCCCCAATGATCAGATCAGACCTTCCAATGCTCAGATCAGACTCCCCGAATGCTCAGATCAGGCCCCCACCCCATGCTCAGATTAGATCCCTCATGCTCAGATCAGAACTTCCCATGCCTAGATTAGACCCCCATGTTCAGTTCTATAATTTAGAAAAATCTCCTACCTCCTCTGATTGGGCACCTGCTACTCTGCAGGTCTGACACACTCTCCAATGTGACCTGATGTACACAATGCCAGGTGATAGCATGCGTCTCCACATACCACGTTCTGACACTGTGTGCATCAGGACGTAGTGAAGAGTACGCTGGAGCTGCAGAGTAGAAACAGTGTTCAATGAGGAAAGGAGATCTAAGCATGGGGTGGAGAGTGTGGCAGCCAGACTGCTTCCCAGTTCCACCAAAAGAGCCACACTTGAAGAGGCAAAGAGCCGCATGCGGCTCAAGAGCCACAGGTTGGCCAAGATCCCTGCTGTAGATGATTTAGATCAAGGCAATAAATTCATATAATGCTTCATTTTTTTCTACTTTTGCACATTAAAAACTATAATTTTTAAAATTATTTTTTTATTTCACTGCATTCAAAGATTGATAACTAGAGATGAGCAAATCAATTCTAAATACATTTCATATTTGACATGAATTTTGTAAAAAACGTGACTGGATCCGAATCTGAATTTTTAGTGATTTAATTTAGGCAAACTTTAGAGAGAGAGAGACAGAGAGAGAGAGAGAGAGAGAGAGAGAGATACGGAGAGGGGAGAGAAAAAAAACATAAGAAATGTTTAAAAAGTGAGACCTGGGAGACCATAGTGTCATACACAAATTTTCAGGCCAATTGGAGCACCTTCAGTTCAGGTAGAATCAATTTGGACTTGAATTGAATTAGTTAAGCAAATCAACCAAATTAAACCTGAATTGAATTTTAAAGAAGAACTCCCGCAAAATTTTTTATTCTCTGACCTGTTAGAAAGGTGCATGATATAATCGGTAGTGATTATCATTTTCTTATCAGTGACTGTTTCTGTGAGTAAAAACCTCTCTTCTTATTGTAGCTGGGTCATGCTTTCTGTCCTGGGTCAACTCCCTGACCTCCAACTGACCCAGGACAGAAAGCCAGTAACTGCTCTATGCATTCCTATGGGAGCTTCACTTTCAGTCTCATAGGAATACATAGAGAATTAGACTTCCTGTCCACACATAAGTCTATGTGTGAGTTGGTGGGTCTAATTGCTGGTCACATGACACAGATAAAAAACTTCAGGATGATATAAGTCAAAAATTGAGACACTGGTAAGAAAATAACATTCACTACAGATTATATCATGTACATTTCTAGCAGGACATGGAATAAAATTTTTGTTGGGAGTTCTTCTTTAAATGATTTACTCATGTCTATCCATAACATTTTTACTTTTCAATTCACATAATTTTTATTGGTGACAGTTTGGGGTACATACAACTTTTTGATCACTATTATTTATTACTTTGTTGAAAGCTGGAATTAACCAAAAAAAAAAGAAATTTTGACATTTTATTTTTTTTATTATTTTGTATTTTACAATGTTCACTATATGAAATACGTGATGTGATACATTTATTTTATAGGTCATTATAGGAGCATATATTCACCGGCTCCAGCACTGCTGGATGCAGAATGCCTGCTGGTCCTATTAACTATAATGGGGTTCGGCAGAGATCCGGCCACATTCAGGCAAAAATGCTGAGAATCAGCGGGACACAAACTGCTGTATGCTGTGTCCAGCCGGATCGTAGTGCTGTAGCCTCACCCTATGTTTTGTATTGCTGTATGTAATGTTAGGAGGGAATAGGTAAAGTTGAGAATTTGGCCTGGGGGGAGGGGGACCAGGCACAATCTTTGCACGGGGGCCCTCTGCTGTTTGTGTCCGCCCCTGCCTTTACCAAGGGTTTTCACTTTAGACACTCCATACTTATTATAAGAGTCCCTTGCTTATTGTCCCTTGCTGGCACACCTAGTATTCAGCTGCAATTTGTGGGGAAAACTGTCAACAAGTGTATAATTTCCTTGATGCATTGACCTCAGGGTAAATTAAGCATTACACAATGCTCATACAAATAATAGGCTGTCATTTTTTTTATCCAGGACAGGACGGGTCCTCCATAGCAAAAGACACTCTTTGTAAGCACTCTCTATTCTGGCCAAGAGATGAGGATATATTCTTTTATTAAGGGTATATGAAAATGGATTTTCTAAACCAAACAACACATTTACCTATTATAATACTACTCTGAGCTCTGCTTTCATGAGTTGCTAACACATTAATAGAGTTCTTCAGGGTTTTTCTTTTGATCACAATTTACATGAAACTATGGAAGAAATGACGGTTATCAGATTGGAAACATTTTTCTGCAGGTCAGACCATGAAGGTAAATTCTATTGTGTGAGTTTTAATAAAGATGTTTATTGTTCCATGCACAAACTTTGCACCTATTATTCACCTGTGCTGAACACATCTGTGAATGATCCCTTTTTTATGTTAATTGGTGTTCTTGACTGCTGCTCTATACTGAAGTTTTACATTAATGGTTATGGTCTCCATGCCATTGGTCATTGATGTGCCATGGTGCATACCCTAAAGGCCAAACATTCTAACACACCTATATTAATTTACTTATGTCTAAAAAAAAGCTCATAGCAGAGAATACAAACATGTAAATATGTAAATATTACAATCATCTTACAGAAATACATCTTAGTCTAGTTTCACACTTGCGATGTGAACTCCGGCAAACAATGCCGTAATCGGCCAGACACAAACCGCAGTGTGCAGCAATTTATATCCAGCCGATTCTCCACATTGTCTTTTGGAGTGCGGTCGGATCTCTGCCTAACCCCATTACACTTAATGGGGCCGGCATCTGGTAGTGCTGGATGCAGTGAATTCCGCAAGGCTGTTCTTTGCCGGAACAGCCTGCCGGAATTCACACCACAGGTGTGAAACTAGCCTTAGGCTACTTTCAAACTTCCGGTAGTCTTTTACGGCAGGCTGTTCCGGTGGGGGAATAGCCTGCCAGATCCGTGCTACTGGAAGTCCACCATGCTGGCGGAAATCCGCTCCAGCCCCATTCACATGCCGAGAGGTGGCCAGGCAAAAACTGCAGTGTGCTGTAGTTCTATTCTGGCCGACTCTTATCATGTTTGCCGTGTTGCTGCTGGAACACTGGCGAGCCCCCATTATGGTGAATGGGGCTGGGGCGGATTTCCGCCAGCACGGTGGACTTGCGGTAGCACGGATACGACAGGCTGTTCCCCTGCTGAAACAGTCTGCCAGAAAAGGCTACTGCAAGTGTGAAAGTAGCCTTAGTTACACCAAGTGTTCAGTAGAAAAATAAAAGATGTCATTGTTACTACTTTGTATTAGCATTAGAAATCCTTAACCGATGAGACGTCTCCTTTAATGAATTTGAATAGCAGGCCTAATTAGTATGCTGTTTTAGTCAAACATTTTGGTTGCCAGTGGAAACTGGTCTCTGTAATATGGTGAACTTCAATGTGCTTTTGATCTAGGCAAATGAAAAAATATGTCATGCATTCATGTTCTATTGATGTATTTATTTAAGTAACCTTTTTAGATTTTCTCTAACGAAATGGAGACATTGTTTACAAATGTATCTGATAACAAAAGGTTTGAATTATATTTAATACAGGCATTTACATCATAATGCTGCGAATAACAACAAATCTTTATATGCCGAGCAAATGCATAGAAAAACATACCAAAGAACTTCCAGATGAATATCGGAAATTTAAATGCGCAAAGCTGTAAAATAGTCTCCCTACATTGAAATACACAAAGAGATTAGTAGAAACCAAAATATGGCATTCCAGTTTTCCTGGTTGTCATAAATATAGCTGACAGTTTTTGTCATGCAGGTCATTTGTGTGAAAAACAGTATTCTTGTTACTTATCAGAAGAAGCAGAGTAGATACTAGAGTCTGATCACTGTGGTATTTAATCACAAGGCAGTTTAAAGGACAAAAAGCCCTAAAGTTAAAAGCATGTGAACTGCTAGTTTAAATCACATATATATGTACAGTATATAATATGTACAGTATATATATATATATATATATATATATATATATATATATATATATATGCAAAAAGGCAGTACTCCAAAATAAATGAAAAATTAAGAAAATATTTTTATTCACCCATGTGGCTATGCAACATTTTGGGTCAGCACTAAAGCCTTTCTCAAGCAGTTATATACAGTGCCTTGTGAAAGTATTCGCCCCCCTGGAACTTTTCAACCTTTGGCCACATTTCAGGCTTCAAACCAAAAGATATAACATTTTAAATTTTTGGTGAAGATTCACAATTGTGAAGTGGAACGAAATTTATTGGATCATTTAAACTTTTTTTGTAATAATAAAACTGAAAAGTGGGGCGTGCAAAATTATTCGGCCCCCTTGCATTAATACTTTGTTGCGCCACCTTTTGCTGCGATTACAGCTGCAAGTCGCTTGGGGTATGTCTCTATCAGTTTTGCACATCTAGATACTGAAATTCTGGCCCATTCTTCCTTGCAAAACAGCTCGAGTTCTTTGAGGTTGGATGGAGAGCGTTTGTGAACAGCAGTTTTCAGCTCTTTCCACATATTCTCAATTGGATTCAGGTCTGGACTTGGACTTGGCCATTC
The DNA here is from genome assembly GCA_900303285.1 of Rhinella marina. Taxonomy (NCBI): domain Eukaryota; kingdom Metazoa; phylum Chordata; class Amphibia; order Anura; family Bufonidae; genus Rhinella; species Rhinella marina. The sequence goes on along the minus strand of ONZH01001224.1, from coordinate 27,331 downwards.
TAAGACCTGGATACGTTTATTTTTGAACCATTCCATTGTAGATTTTGCTTTATGTTTGGGATCATTGTCTTGTTGGAAGATAAATCTCCGTCCTAGTCTCAGGTCTTTTGCAGACTCCAACAAGTTTTCATCCAGAATGGTCCTGTATTTGGCTCCATCCATCTTCCCATCAATTTTAACCATCTTCCCTGTCCCTGCTGATGAAAAGCAGGCCCAAACCATGATGCTGCCACCACCATGTTTGACAGTGGGGATGGTGTGTTCAGGGTGATGAGCTGTGTTGCTTTTACGCCAAACATATCGTTTTGCATTGGTTCCAAAAAGTTTGATTTTGGTTTCATCTGACCAGATCACCTTTTTCCACATGTTTGGTGTGTCTCCCAGGTGGCTTGTGGCAAACTGTAAACAAGACTTTTTATTGATATCTTTAAGAAATGGCTTTCTTCTTGCCACTCTTCCATAAAGGCCAGATTTGTGACGTGATCGACTGATTGTTGTCCTATGGAACAGACTCTCCCACCTCAGCTGTAGATCTCTGCAGTTCATCCAGAGTGATCATGGGCCTCTTGGCTGCATCTCTGATGAGTCTTCTCCTTGTTTGAGATGAAAGTTTAGAGGGACGGCCGGGTCTTGGTAGATTTGCAGTGGTCTGATACTCCTTCCATTTCAATATGATCACTTGCACAGTGCTCCTTGGGATGTTTAAAGCTTGGGAAATCTTTTGATATCCAAATCTGGCTTTAAACTTCTCCACAACAGTATCACGGACCTGCCTGGTGTGTTCCTTGGTCTTCATGATGCTCTCTGTGCTTTAAACAGAACCCTGAGAATATCACAGAGCAGGTGCATTTATACGGAGACTTGATTACACAGGTGGATTCTATTTATCTTCATCAGTCATTTAGGACAACATTGGATCATTCAGAGATCCTCAATGAACTTCTGGACCCTACCAAGTAGCAGTTTGAAGGGGATGCAGTTTTTTTTTTCTGCATTCTCTTCAATGTTTAAATATACTCTGTCTACATTGTACAGGCACAGTGTAATCATATCTTAGTCTACCTTTCAAATGAATGGGACTAAAAGCTGTGATAACCCTGCTCCAGCGCTACAAGGCAAATGGCATGCAGGTTATCATTGATGAGGATGCAGTGCTTACACAAAACACTGGAAGAGTCACACAAAGGCATGGAAGTGGACGTTCTTTAGCCACATTCCACACTGATAACCACGTTATTGTGAACAATGTCTTATGGAACTGGATGATGAATGCCACACAGCACAAGGCACATTTAAGGGAGTTGAGAGGCACCCAAGTGTCATGTCAGACCATTCAAAACTGTTTACCTCAGCCTGGTCTGCATGCTAGATGACCTGCAAGAGTCGCTGACCACAACCTTCATCGTCATGCATGGGTCAGGGAGCATCTTTGCTGGACGAGGCACCAGTAGGCCTCAGTGCTGTTAACTGATGAAAGTCGATTCATGCTGAGCAGAAATGATGGTGGCCAAGGATGTTGGGGATGTCCAGGAGAGCGCTATGCATCAGTCACTGTTGTCACCAGACGAGCCTTTGGTGGTGGTGGTGTTGCAGTGTGGGCAGGTGTGTTTAGTTAATACAGAACCACCCTAAACTTTGTGAATGGTACAGTGACAAGCCAATACTACTTAAATAACATCATTAATCCAGTCATTGTGCCTCTGCATAAACAATACAGGCCTAATTCCATCTTCATTGACAACTATGCACCAGCTCATCAAGATCGCATCATTGAGGAACAGTTGCTGGAGACTAGGGTACCTCAAATGAAGTGGCCTGCACTTTCTCCAGACCTGAATCCCATTGAAAACCTATGGGATCAGCTGAGTTGACATCTAGAGGATCGTAACTATGTACCCAGAACCTCAATGACCTGAGGGCTGCCCTTCAAGAACAGTGGGATGCCGTGCCTCAGCAGACAATAAGTGGACTTGTGAACAGCATGAGACATCGTTATCAAGCTCTAATTGATTCTCAAGGCCACAGGACAAGTTATTGAGACATTGACATTTTTGTGGGGGTATATATAATAATCTATATATAATATAATATCACTGTAGCATGAACTTTTTCCATAAATTTCACCCAAAAGCCAAATATCCCTAACTTAGTGTAGATATCCGAGGACAGAACTGATAGTCCTAATAATATAGCATAAACAATAACTCTTTCCCTATAACAACATAAATACATGTAAGAGTGGTAAACACGTCTGTAGTATATACTGTCGTGTTATTAGTATAACTATTAGTATATCTTGTATTCCATTGTTTGATATGTAACTGAGGTGAGTTTTAAGTTATGCATCTATGTAGAGTGAATATATAACTACATGTGACTCAGTGTACTGAGCATGCTCAGACAGCCTGAGTCAGACATTGTAGAAAGGGCTAGAAAGGATGGGGTGGAGCTTGCTACTGACAGGAAATACGGCGGTGAGGACTTGTTATGGAGAGTTATGTGATGAGAGTCTGAAAAGATTGCAGAGAGATCCCTGAGAGAGGGGAGTCATCACTGAGGAGAGTCATCAAGGAAATCAGCATCTAGAGAGAGAGATAAGAAGACTGAGAACAAGGTTTTAGAGCACACCTACAGGAGAGCGACAGAGAGCGGCTGGGACTGTTACCACTGAGAGGGGCAGTTAGAAGCGTCGCAGATCAAGTGGTGCAATGGCAGACCATTCTGTCACTGCAAGTACAGGAGGGTATTACTTACCACATATGAATGGCTGGCATGTGAGAACATGGCAAGCATTCTCTGCAAGCCACTGTTCTTTTTCAAGAAGAGTTGCACAACTAAACTTATCGCAGGTGCCATGCAGGGAGCATTTGGAGTTGGAGGGGAGACAGCCAGTTGGATGCACTTTAGCAACAGTTAGCTTGTGTAGCTACTTTCACCAGGAAGATCAGCTCTAACACAACATGACAACACTTTACTTTACACGTAGGATAGGAGGAAGGGGGAGAGGGAGCAATGCTCTGTCCTGCTTCTGTTGACCCTGTGGGCCGTGAAAGACATGTCCAGTCTTTACCCATAGCAACTACTCCAGGTTTCCACTGTGGCGTACACCTTGTGGGTAACAGTAAAATTCAAGGCAAGGATGGATTTTTTTATTCCAGTGAGGCTGAGTGCACTCTATATGTTTCCTATCGGCAGCAGAATCCACTAAATGGTACAGCAAGGACTGCACCTCGATCAACTTGGCCAGGTGGGAGTTAAGCTTGCACACCATCAGATTGCCGGGCATATACAGTTGTTTCCTGGCAGGAAATTGAGCAAAGTAGAAGGAGAAGTTTGAGTGGGAGGCAATTGAAACTGATGCTAAAAATGACAAGGACACTATGTGGATGAGGACACACTCTTGTTGCGCTAGCTGGAGGCCACTTCTATTTTCCCACAGGATCTGGTGATGCTGCTTCATATGCTGCAATAAAGCCATGGTGCTTAAGTTTGTTTGAATGCCCTTGGCTTATTTTAATCCTACAGATCTTGCACACAGCAATGCTTTTGTCTTCAGTCATTGTGGAAAACAACTGCTCATGGAAGGGTTTGGCTTAGGTTATGCATGTTTTGAGCCTGTTCCCACAGTATCAGCGGCATCACTAGTCCCCAAATTGACCATAATAGAAGCAGATCTGGCCCTGGCAGTTTTTGGGGAGTTTCTGGCCATACGTTGCTTTTTCTCTTTATTACTGCCACCACGGCAACCACCCTACTTCTATGATGTTACCTTCTCAGCAACATGCTCCCTGGGCCTGTCCAACATACAACCATCCATTATGTTATAGACGTGTCGATAGATGTGCATATAGATGTGTCTATAGATGTTTGCATCCATTGTGTTAGTGCATTATTTTCTGTGATTTTTTTTCATAAATGCAGCAATGCACATCCACATATCCACTTATCATATCGTGCAGGATGTTTTTTATCTTTATTTTTCTGTGATTTTTGCTTAGTTTGTAGTATAAGCTTGAAGGAGTGGTACCTTCAAGCGTGAATGTGCTTCTATTTTATCTTGGGAGTACCATTTTTGTTCACTTTTGCCCCACCTATCCCACAGGCGACCTTGTTTAGGTAGTACATATAGGTGTGCATGCTCCTCCTCTCATTGGTTGCTTGATGCACACAGAGGTAACTAGAAGCAGCAGACTTTATGTGCAGGGTCTGCTCTTCCGAATGTAGATGCCCAATTGCATACATGTTTAGAGTAGGACTGCCTGACTGAGAACACTTTGGCACAGGTAGGTAGATACAGATGCGTTTTGATCAAAATATATTGAATGAGAGTCTCATATCTTATTAAATCAGAATGAGGGCTTAGCCCATATATAATGTTTGCATCTATTGTGTTAGTACATTATTTTCTGTGATTTTATTTTCAACATGCAACCATCATCAGAGTCCTCACCCTCCCCACCACTTTTATCAGACTGTGATATGTCATTGTAGGCTCCTTGGTCCCCTCCAAATTCCTTGCTCTGTATTTGCCCCATGTGCCACAGTCACCTGGGCTACCACTGCTCCTACCACCACCATGGCTATAAGTGCCACTACTGCTACTACCACTACCACCAACACAGCTATGCATTTGCCCCCCCCCATCTCCCCCTGAACCTCTTCCTCATCGAAGTCCAAATGCTGGCTGTTCTTACTCAATTGATCAACAGCAGGAAGACTATCTTTAGTGTCTTCAATAACGTGTGGGATTTTGTTGCCTCTTTTAAGGAAAAAGAAAGGACCCAACTAGGAGGGGGCAGTAAAGACAGAATTGACACAGCTTTTCTTGGCCAGCAAGGAGAAGGAATGGGAGAAATGCTTTATTCCCTGGCTCTAAGGCACAGTGTTAGACTCAGACGTGACATTCACATCATCCTGCTGTGACTGAGAGGAGGAGTGAGCCATCCAGTCCACAATCTCATCCTTCTAAGGTTCATTTAGACTGCCCAATTTTCGGGCAGATTATAAGGAAAGACCATTCCTGTGAAACACTTGTTCATCGGGTGATCCTGTTGTTTGTGCAGGTTCATCAATCATCGTTTCTGAGCAGCATATTGTGTGGTGTAAGGAGATCACTACATGTAAATGCAGCAGTCTCCTTCACTGAACGAGCAGCAGACTGTTTGAAAGGAATGCTTCCTTCTCTATAATTGGACATAACATCATGTGGTGTAAACCCACTTTTAGTCTAGGGTGGCCATTTGCTTCATCCTCAAAAGCTGGACACTATAGCCATGCCCCTGAGAAAGCCAAGCCACACCCCAAGTCCACAACCCCCTCAGTTGCCAGGGATGGAAAAAAATAGACCTGGAAGATGGTGAGGTGAGCTGCAATGGGGCCCGGGGTGCTTCTCTCCTCCTCAGTCAGCCAAAGAGAGCCTTGTCCGCTGGCTCTACGAACTGACTAGAGGTGAGAGAAGCCTCAATCAGTTACTATGTTGCTGCAGTTCATGCTCAGACAGCATAATGCTGCTATCTAAGCATGAGCTGATGAAAGGGAGGACATCCCTGCGTCCGTCCAGGCCCTGTGCTGGATGGAGGACAGGGAGCCTAAAACCGGACATCTGCCCACCCTACTTTTGTCCTCAATAATATAGGGATTAAATAGGGATTGCATCATGTGTGACCATAGTCTAGCGGTTAAGGCTACTTTCACACTAGCGTTTTATAATTCCGGTATTGAATTCCGTCATAGGGGCTCAATACCGGAATAAAACGCTTCAGTTTTGTCCCCATTCATTGTCAATGGGGGCAAAACTGAACTGAAGACAACGGAATGCTCCTAGAAGCATTCCGTTCCGTCTTCAGACCAGAGAGCAAACCGCAGCATGCTGCGGTTTGCTCTTTGGTCCAGGCATCTGCACCAAGACGGATCCGGAATTACCCCCAATTAAAGTCTATGAGGATGGATCCGTTTGGTGTGATACAATGGTGAACGGATCCGTCCTCCATTGACTTTCAATGGAGTTCATGACGGATCCGTCACATACAGACATACACATATACAGACATACACATATACAGACATACACATATACAGACATACACATAAACATACACAGACATATACACATACATACTTACATGCTCCTGGCAGGTCACCATAGCGCGGGAGGAGCAGGACGGCTCACACATAGGACGATTCCACCTGGCGCCCAGCAGAGGGCGCTGTGGGGAATCGTCCTATGTGCGCGCTGTCCTGCTCCTGTACTGTGCTGTGGAGACCTGCCAGGAGCATGTAAGTATGTATGTGTATATGTGTGTGTGTATGTGTGTATGTACTGTGTGACATGTGTGGGGCCGGAGCGCGGTTCCGGCCCCACACATGTCCCTGCGGCAGCCCGGATCCGGTGGCACCCTTCACCTGCCGGATCCGGGCTGCCGCTAGTGTGAAAGTAGCCTAAGATACTGAATAATTTTTCATATACGATAGTAATGTTTTTAAGTATTTGTGAGTACAAAAACTCATAAAACAGAAGCTTTTGCTTTTCTGTTATGGTGTATAATGGCGCATATGGTGTTTACACATTGTTGTCAATATGCAATATTCACCTTCTTGAGTGCTTCACAATGTATTACTATCAAGTACATATTGCAGATGTGGTACATAAGCACTACACATTCAAAAGTATTCGGCCAAATGATCGTTCGGCCGACGGGTATCTCTCCTGACTCCCTTCTGGCTTCCCAATATACTTATATGTTCAGCTCTGCCAAGTGTGTATGTGTATCCAATGGATAGAGTGGAGAAAGCCACTGTCAGACATTTCTGGCTGTATCTTATCTCCCATGAAAACAGAAGGATATGGCAAAAATATTCATTTCGCCCGATAATCATGTGATGGGGGTAGCATCTCACACACATTAGACTGTCAGTCAAACCCACTGTTCTCAATGGGTTTGGTTGACAATACACTAATGTGTATATGTGTCTTTACACAAAGGAAGTATCATGATAACGGCTGCTTTTCATCTAATTTGCAAGGCAAGTTTAATTCATTTAGCATCCATGACGGCTACCCAAATCTGCCCCAATGACAGATGTTAGGGAAAAGAAGGAGCAGGTTATTCTTTTATTCATTGTTCCTATAGAAGATAAGCTGACAACAGAGAAATCTAACCGCACCTTATTCCACTTTTCCCTTTGGAAAAATAACAACCGTGGTCAGCCAAGGGTGCATGTGAATGGGGGAGTCAGGAGGAATAGCTATGAAGTGAACAAGCATTAAGCAGATAGCTAAGTAAAATTTATGAACAGCTTAGGATACTTTCACACTAGCGGCAGTCCTGATCCGGCAGGTGAAGGGTGCCGTCAGATCCGGACTGCAGCAAGGACATGTGTGGGGCCAGAACCGCGTTCCGGCCCCACACGTCACACAGTACCATATACATACACACACATACACACAAACACATACATACTTACATACTCCAGGCAGGCAGGCCGCACGTCTTCACACCCAGGAGGCTCGCAGCTATGACGATTCCCCACAGCGCCCTCTGCTGGGCGCTGTAGGGAATCGTCATAGCGGCGCGCCTCCTGGGCATGAAGACGTGCGGCCTGCCTGCCTGCCTGGAGTATGTAAGTATGTATGTGTTTATGTGTATGTATGTCTGTATGTCTGTATGTATGTCTGTATGTGTAGGTGACGGATCCGTCCTGAACTCCATTGAAAGTCAATGGAGGGCGGATCCGGTTACCATTGTGGTCACACCAGACGGATCCGCCCCCATTGACTTGCATTGGCGGTCATTCCGGATCCGTCTTGGTGCGGATGCCTGGACCGGAGAGCAAACCGCAGCATGCTGCGGTTTGTTCTCTGGTCTGAAGACGGAACGGAATGCTTTCAGGAGCATTCCGTTGTCTTCAGTTCAGTTTTGTCCCCATTGACAATGAATGGAGACAAAACTGAAGCGTTTTATTCCGGTATTGAGCCCTATGATGGAACTCAATACCGGAATTTTAAAACGCTAGTGTGAAAGTAGCCTTAAAAGGAAAGTTTAATCAGAAAATTAAAGTTGTTGTGCCACTGATATAAATGTATCCCACCCAACAGATATCACTGTTTTATCACTTTCCTCAAATAATGGCATTCATCAAAACTATATTTTTCAAAAATTATTAGCTTACCATTGCACCCTGTGGAAAATCAGTTTAGTTTTGTAGTTGCTGTTGGTTACTCCCTGAATTGGAGCCTCGTAATGTAGGACATAGGAAGCCTTATTGGGAAAAAACAAGGCATGTGGGTAGTGTCACATTATCTGCTGATGTCAGGACACATATCACTGCCCTTGGGAATGATAGGAGTCACACGACAAACTAGGAAGTGGGATTCAAATGTGGGCTTTAAGAGAAAACTTTAAATGGGATAAATTAAAAAAGAAAAAGAAAACAATCCATGGAGGAATGGAAGCTACAGTAGTTGATGAAAATACACTTTAGAGTGAAAAGTAGTTTATGGAAGAAACCCTTTAAACATATTTTATTAATAATTCTTGGTGATGTTTAGAGAGGGATAAAGTTACCAAAATTCTTTTGTGGTCCAATTCAATTGAATCGCCCATCAAATTCTATTTGATCCAAACAAATTTGATTCAAATTCAAAGCCCCGATTTCCTTGAAAAGTTGTGTATGACATCTCCAACCCTTTTCAGGCTCTTTAAAACCAAGACAGGATTAGTAACAGTGCCATATATGGCTATGGGTAAAGTCATGGTAGCCAGTGGTAACAAACAACCTGTTTAATAACACACAGTACTGTCACTGTTCATGGGGGACAAAACAGTTTTAGATTTGCTGAAATTAAGATCTCTGGGAAATTCATAACAAATTCGATTTGTGTAGAATTGATTTGCTCATCTCCAGTGATGTTATTTTAATTTTTCATGTCAATATTTTTATTTAAAAAATTCCTAAAACCTGCAATTATTACACTGACAAAGGAGAATAATAATAAATACACTTCCTGTTCAGCATACTTCAGCATACATCTCATTATCATCACAAGCAAGATCACAATGAAAGATTGTACCTCTTTAAAAATAGTACAGTATTCACCATTCACAGATATGGTTACAGTTCACCTCCTCTTCTTCCCTGCACAGTGACCTTTGTACAGGTCGCATAGCTTGTCAAGAAAACTGAGACAGTGATGTAAGGGGGATACTGGGCTCGCTTACAACAAGACAGGGGAGGAGTTATCAATGACTAGCACCAGGGGGGCGTCCAGGGCACTTGCAGCAATGGAAAAAAATAGTGTTGAGCTAATCAAGCTTCAGATCAGAGATCTGAAGTCGATTAGTTAAAACAGGAAAAATACATACAATGCAACAGCACACTGCTAACCAGATGAAGCACAAAATGCCATAGAGATATGAAGTATTCTGGAGCTAGTGATATGCTTGTTTGGTAAATTAGAGATTCTTGGCAAATATATTTTGTACAAAATTATCTGGGCCCGTTCACCAAATCGTCAAGGTGATCTCTGTAGAACGGGAACCTAACACTATTTCCTACCTGTTATGTGCCAACCTTGGCTTCCGTATAATCAGGGGGTGTTGGTTCCACATGCATGCTGGGTCCCTTCTGCCTTTTGCCATTTGTAGTGCTTCAAAGGCCTCCACTAATACAGGGATGCAGGTACCAAGCATGCATGCCGAGTCCACTCGGCTTTATAGTTACACTAGTTGAAATCAGCCTATGGAGCAGGCGGGGCTAGTCAGGAGTGCATGACCAAATGGAGTAGCCACACCTCCAGTACAAACTTACAAAGAAAAAAAGAGGGGTTTTCAGTCAGCACATCCCAATGCGCAGGTGCACGTTGCTATGGCTGATTGCAATGAAAAGGAAAAATACATACAATGCAACAGCACACTGCTAACCAGATAAAGCAAAAAATACCATACAGATATGAAGTATTCTGGAGCTAATGCTATGCTTGTTTGGTAAATTAGAGATTCTTAGCAAATATATTTTGTACAAAATTATCTGGGCCCGTTCACCAAATCGTCCAGGTGATCTCTGTAGAACGGGAACCTAACACTATTTCCTACCTGTTATGTGCCAACCTTGGCTTCCGTATAATCAGGGGGTGTTTGGTTCCACATGCATGCTGGGTCCCTTCTGCCTTTTGCCATTTGTAGTGCTTCAAAGGCCTCCACTAATACAGGGATGCAGGTACCAAGCATGCATGGAGCTGTGCTACCACCTGTGGGAACCCCTGCCTCTTGCCTCCCCCATGCTCATCGCTGAGTGTCCCGGGGGCCGGAATCGTTTACTTTTAAAAATTTGAGTGTTCAAAACAAACAGGATTTCCTGTATACTTGAGCTATGAATAATGGAATAGGACTACAGAACGTACCAAAAATTAATGAGTGACATACTGCTGCTGAGCAGAAGGTCCAAAAAATTCTAATCAATTTTGAGGCCACAGAGTTGCAGAATGACAGACCCTGGAAGAGGCGGCAGAAGCAGTTGGACAAATTTACTAGGCCAACGAGTGGCACTATAAGAGCAGCTGCAAGAGGCAGCAGCAGTCGAATACATTTCAAGGCCACAGAGTGGCACAGTAACATCATCTGCAAGAGGCATCAGTCGAATACATTTCAAGGCCACAGAGTGACACCGTAACAGCATCTGCAAGAGGCAGCAGTTGAATACATTTCAAGGCCACAGAGTGGCACAGTAACAGCATCTGCAAGAGGCAGCATTTGAATACATTTCAAGGCCACAGAGTGGGAGAGGCAGCAGGAGTCGTACTAATTTTAATGAGACATATCCTGGGAGAGGCAGCAGCAGTTATAAAAATTTAAATGCAACATACTGTAGAGTGGCACAATTACATAATTTGGAGGTAGCGGCAGCTAGGACACAGCATGTGGAGGCGGCGGCAGCAGCATGAGTAGGCCACAGAATGGTACAATTACATAATTTGGAGGTAGCAGCAACTAGGACACAGCATATGGAGGCGGCAGCAGCATGAGTAGGCCACAGAGTGGCACAATTACATAATTTGGAGGTAGTGGGAGTTAGGACACATCGTGTGGAGGCGGCAGCAGCATTAGTAGGCCACAGAGTGGCACAATCACATAATTTGGAGGTAGCGGCAGCTAGGACACAGCATGTGGAGGCGGCAGCAGCAGCATGAGTAGGCCACAGAGTGGCACAATTACTTAATTTGGAGGTAGCGGCAGCTAGGACACAGTGTGTGGAGGCGGCAGCAGCAGCATGAGTAGGTAACAGAGTGGCACAATCACATAATTTGGAGGTAGCGGCAGCTAGGACTCAGGGTCTGGAGGCGGCAGCGGCAGCATACCGTAGAGTGGCACAATTACATAATTTGGAGGTAGCAGCAGCTAGGACACATCGTGTGGAGGCGGCGGCAGCAGCATGAGTAGGCCACAGAGTGGCACAATTACATAATTTGGAGGTAGCGGCAGCTAGGACCATGCATGTGGAGGAGGCAGCAGCAGCATCAGGCCACAGAGTGGCATGGTGACATAGCCTGGAGGTGACAGCAGTAGCAGCATGAGGAGACCTGATTGTTGAGGTGGCAGCAGCATCAAAAGGCTACATTTTGGGTCAGTGACAGAGTGGAGAGATGGGTGGCAATACCAGTCACTGGTAAAGATGCTGGGTGGTAGAAGGAGCAGCTGGTAGATGTGTGGCATCAGGCGGGTGGCAGCATCATAAGAGTGGCTGAGGCAGGTAGCCTGAAGAATACGGTCTCATTTGTCAAGGTTTGGGTGACACATCATGGCTGATCTAATCTGATGCATCAGGCGTTGGTGGGTGGAAATCCTGGCTGATCCACGCCTGGTTCATCTTGACAAAGGTGAGTCTTTCCACATTTTGGAAGGACAGGCGAGTTCTTCTTGGGGTAACTATGGCCCCCGCTGCACTGAACACCCGCTCTGATGCCACACTACTAGCCGGGCAGGACAGCTTCTCCAGTGCAAACTCGGCCAGTTTCGGCCACAAATCCAGTTTGGCTGCCCAGTAGTCCAGCAGATCTTCAATGTGGGGTGGCAGGGTGCTGTCCAAGTAGGCCACCACCTGCTGGTTCAGGGTCTGCTCCTGGTCTACCTGCTACTGCTGCTGGTGAGTACTTTCCGCACTGGGTGGGTGAAGAAAGCTGCTCATCAGCGACTCCAGGCTCAAGTTGCTGCTGATGGAGCTGATACTGCTCCTACCCCCCCCACCCCCCACAGCAGCCGTGGCAGTGGTACGTGAGCGCTGAGGGACCCCCCGGTCAGACCTACAAGAGGATGGACAATGACGCAGATAGGCAGCAGCCAACTGACTACATAGGATGTCTCTATAGTAGTTCAGTTTGTCCTCCCTCTCAGCAGGTGAAAAAAAGGCCCCCATTTTAGACCGGTAGCGAGGGTCCAAGAAGGTGGAGAGCCAGAAGTCATCCCTCTGCCGGATGGTGACTATTCGGCTGTCACTACGTAAGCAAGTGAGCATGCATCGGGCCATTTGCGCAAGTGACTCGGAGGGACTCCCTGCCTCCAACTCCACAGTATACTGCCATGGTGTCTCTGGGTCATCTGCCTCATCTTCCTCATCTCCCTCTACCTCCTCTGGCTGCTCCTGCTCCTCCTCTTATGTCACCTGGGTAGAAAAAACACTAAATGCTTGTGCTCCAATGTCCTCCTCCTCCTCCAGTTCAGCCCCCACATCTCCAGAAAGATTTTGCAGCATATTTTCCAGGACATGAAGCAGTGGAATGACGTTGTTCATACCGTAGTCCTGGCGACTGACAAATAACGTGGCCTCCCGAGCAAGCGGCAGGTGTCACGCATGAGCTGCCACTGGCTGACATCAAAATTACACAGGGGAGTACTCCTGTCCGCTTGGATCATTAAGAAATCGTTTATGGCCTTTCTCTGTTCGTACAGTCGGTCCAACATATGGAGGGTAGAATTCCAACGGGTAGAAACGTCACATATCAGCCTATGTTGGGGGACGCCATTCTGCCGCTGCAGCTCAAGGAGGGTGTGCTTGGCGCTGTAGGAATGGCTGAAGTGCATGCAAAGTTTCCTGGCCATTTTTAGAATGTTTTGCTGTTAGGTATAAGACTTGAGAAAGCGTTTGACAACCAGATTAAATACGTGCGCCATGCAGGGCGCATTGCTCAGCCTTTCTTGGCGGACACCATGTTCTTTCCGTTATCTGTCACCATGGTTTTGATTTTAAGTTGTAGCGGAGAAAGCCAGCAATCGATTTCTTCTTTCATGATGCGGAGCAGTTCCTCCCCTGTGTGACTTCGTTCGCCCAGGCAAACCAGGTGTAGAAGTGCGTGACACCGCCGTGCCCTGCACAGTTGGTATGCTGGAGGAGCACTATGACTTGGCCCTGCAGTGAAGGCTGAGGTGGTGGAGAAGGAGCCGGACATTAGCGCAGGATCAGCAGTTTGACAACGAGGAGGAGAAAGTGGCATCACCTGTTCAAGTTGCTCGTGTAGCTGGGCAGGAAGCACATTAAGCTAGTTGGCCGTAAAGGACACGTACTTGACTTGACCGTAGTTACAACTCCACACGTCGACGCTGCCGTGCACTTTGGCAGACACCAACGTGCTCAAGGACTGGGTCACCTTCTCTTCTACATATTTGTGCAGGTCTGACTGAAACTGACTTTTTAGCAAAGAAATGACGACTTGGGACTCTCACGGCTCGGCACAAGCCATCAGTTCTCTGAACGGTGCAGAGTCCACTAATTGAAAAGGGAGGGACTGCAGCACGAGCAACTTGGACAGGAGCACGGTCAGCTTCTGCGCTGTAGGATGGCTGGACGCGTACTGCTGTCTCTTTGCAATCGCCTTGGTGAACAAATTCTGCCGTAATGAGTGGCGAGGAATAAGAGGAGGAGGAGCAGGAGCATCTGGAGCGGTAGATAATGACAGACAGCTCCCTTCGGCAGAGGTGCTGGAGCCTTGACTGCCTGAAAAGGGATGCGTGCCACTGGGTGATGCTGCTGTTGCTGCTGCCGACTGGACCGCCACATCTGAGCCACAGTTCTCCCAGGCCACTTTGTGGTGATGCTGCATATGTTGGTGCAGGGCGCCAACATTAGCACCCTGGCCACGCTTCACTTTCTGACCACAGATTCTACATATAGCCATGTTCACCTCCTCAGGCGTCTTAACAAAAAAACTTCCACACCGCTGAGTAGGCGATTTTACCACCAACACTCCACACTGACTGAGTGGTACCTCCGCTGCCTGGCTGAGCCCCTGCACCGCTCTTTTCAAGGCCGGAAAGCACCTGAGAAGAGTGCGGACTACCCCGTGCCGGTTTGGCTCCCGACCTCACACTGCTTCCACTCTACTGACTAACGGCCACTCTACCGACTTGCTGCCTGACGCACAAGTTGTCAGTCTCATCTGCAGATGATGATAATGATGATGAAGCCCTTGCTTCACCCGGCTTCCAAGTGTGATCATCTACATTATCATCAACTACAGTTTGCACGTCGCTAATGTCCTCCTCAACTGTCTCGGTGTACAAAGCCTGACTGCTCTCAACATCACCTCCCACTACATTCTCCTCATCATTACTTGACCGTCTACTGGAAGGAACAGAATTCTGCCCCACCTCTTGGCTTCCCAGTAGCTGCTGACTGTCCTCAAGTAGTTCGTTCTCGGTGTATAGTGGTGCAGAGCCCATAGCATATAGTACTTCTCTGGCTGAGGGAACCGAAAAGGACAGAGGCAGGTTGAGGACAGGTGAGGGCACTGGAGCTGCTCCAGTGCCCTCACCGACTCTTGGCTGGGGGTTTCAGATGTCATCTGGGAGGAAGTGGATGACCGAGTCAACCATTCAAGAACATCTGTGTTGGTGGTCAACACACAACCACTAGATGACACCGGTATCTGTGGCCTTGCCGAGTGACCCCTAATGCCCTTCCTCTGCTAAGACCTGTGCCTATTCCAGAAACATTTGTGCCACTGCCCCGCCCCAGTGAAGGGCCTGTCACCCCTATGTCTGACATACTGTTTGATAAAAAAAGAAATTATGAATCACCCCAAAAAATATACTTTGCTCACTGCCTTGCACAACTGCTTAACTATTTCTTTTAAATACCGTCACCCACAGAGTGGGTTAACAATGGGTTGCTGAACTGCAGTACAATGGGTTACTGCACAGCACTACACACTATATGACAATTTTCTTTTTCTATGGCGACTGACGCTACAAATAGTTATATAAAATGAACAACCCCACAAACACGGATTCACTGTTTTTTTTTGTCAATTCAGTTTCACTGAAGAAGTTAGCACTATATGGCGCTTGTCTGTTTGGATAGTAAATAAAGCCGCAAATAGTTATTTAAAACGAACAACCCCACAAACACGGATTCACTGTTTTTTTGGCAAGTCAACTTCACTGACTACGTTAGCACAATATCACGCTTTTCTGTTTGGATGGCGAATAATGCTGCAAATAGTTATTTAAAATGAACAAAGCCACAAACACGGATTCACTGTTTTTTGGCAAGTCAACTTCACTGACTACGTTAGCACAATATCACGCTTTTCTGTTTGGATGGCGAATAAAGCCGCAAATAGTTATTTAAAATGAACAAACCCACAAACACGGATTCACTGTTTTTTTGGCACGTCAACTTCACTGACTACGTTAGTACAATATGACGAGTATCTCGCCATGCTCGAGGAAATGGCATCTCCCGCATTTTGAATTTTTGGCGCTATAACTCAGCCAATCACTAGCCAGGAGACTGTGCAGTACCCCCCAGCATCACGTGGGGCCTTACATGTCGATAGCAGGGGTTGGCTGGCCAGATCAGGTGACCCTGGAATATACTAGTGACGTCTGGCGGTGCTCGGCTCAGAGGCTGTCTGGATGTCGTTAGGGACAGATCTGCTGCATTTCAGGGAGAGTGTTAGGGCCTGGATTTAGTTCTCTGTTAGGTAGGAGTGATATCGAAAGAACCCAACAGCCCTTCTAAGGGCTACAAGACACTTTTTTTTGTCTCCTGGCTGGGGTGGCTGGCACTAGTAGTGCAGCTATCGCCATATATAACAAACTTTGTTTTTTTGTTGTTTTATCTCAGTGATACAAATCCATTTCATACAGCTGTGTGGAACCATTCTGTGTGTCACAGTTCAGCTGACCAGTCACCACAAACCACAATCCGTATTTTCTGTCCAGGTGACCCATACTGTATGTCACGTAATTAAAAAAGGTCTTTTGCTCTCACTGCTACAGCTACATTAGAAAAATCTGAGTGCAACATTTTTCTGGGTTGAAGTGAAAATAGCCACTGTCAGCAGGGGCTGAGTTTGCTCTCTGATATATTCTGCACGTTAAGTTTAAAAAAAAAAATTAGTTTTTTTGTTGTTTTATCTCAGTGATACAAATCCATTTCATACAGCTGTGTGGAACCATTCTGTGTGTCACAGTTCAGCTGTCCAGTCACCACAAACCACAATCCGTATTTTCTGTCCAGGTGACCCATACTGTACGTCAAGTAATCCAATACGGTCATTTGCTCTCACTGATACAGCTATATTAGAAAAATCTGAGTGCAACATTTTTCTGGGTTTAAGTGAAAATAGCCATAGTCAGCAGGGGCTGAGTTTGCTCTCTGATATATTCTGCAAGTTAAGTTAAAAAAAAAAATTGTTTTTTTGTTGTTTTATCTCAGTGAAACAAATCCATTTCATACAGCTGTGTGGAACCATTCTGTGTGTCACAGTTCAGCTGTCCAGTCACCACAAACCACAATCCGTATTTTTCTGTCCAGGTGGCCCATTCTGTACGTCACGTAATTAAAACAGGTCTTTTGCTCTCACTGATACAGCTACATTAGAAAAATCTGAGTGCGACATTTTTCTGGGTTGAAGTGAAAATAGCCACAGTCAGCAGGGGCTGAGTTTGCTCTCTGATATATTCTGCACGTTAAGTTTAAAAAAAAAAAAAACATGTTTATTTGTTGTTTTATCTCAGTGAAACAAATCCATTTCATACAGCTGTGTGGAACCATTCTGTGTGTCACAGTTCAGCTGTCCAGTCACCACAAACCACAATCCGTATTTTCTGTCCAGCTGACCCATTCTGTACGTCACGTAATTAAAACAGGTCTTTTGCTCTCACTGATACACCTACATTAGAAAAATCTGAGTGCGACATTTTTCTGGGTTGCACTTAAGCAGACCAATTCTGCCTAATCTAATAGTTTCAGTGTAATTGCTCCATACTGCACGGTACGTAATAAAATACGTAATTTTGCTCTAACTTATCCACCTATATATTAACTTGTTCAGATTGAACAAGTTTGTGGGTTTCAGTACAGCAGGCCCATTTTTTTTTGGTATATATAATACACTTATATACAGAAAATGTTGAACCCCAGGGCTAAGGGTCGAGGACGAGGGCATGGGCATTCAATTACTGCAGGGGGCAGAGGCTGTGGTCCTGGGCAGGGTGAGACAGTACCTGCTGATGAGGGAGCAGGGGAACGCCGCAGAGCTACACTCCCTAGTTTCATGTCTCAACTTACAGGGACACGTGGTAGAGGACTGTTGAAACCACAATAGTGCGAACAGGTGATGTCGTGGATTGCGGACAATGCTTCAAGTAATTTGTCCACCAGTCAGTCTTCCACGCAGTCCACCCACGTTACCCAAGGGAGCACTCCTCTGGCTCCTCCACCTCAACCTCCTTTCCCCCAGTCTGCCCCCTCCCAGGAAAATTTGTAATGCGATCCGGCATACTCTGAAGAACTGTTTTCTGGACCCTTCCCAGAGTCACAAACCACTTCTCAGGTTGCTGCTGACCTCTTTCCCGATGCCCAAGTTTTCCAACTGTCACAGTCTGATGGTGATGACATTGTTGACTTAGTGGAAGAAGTGTGTAAAGAGGTGTCAGACGATGAGGAGACACGGTTGTCAGACAGTGGTGAAGTTGTTGTCAGGGCAGGAAGTCCGAGGGGGGAGCAGACTGAGGAATCGGAGGATGACGAGGTGACTGACCCAAGCTGGGTTGATAAGCTGAGTGAAGACAGTACTTCTGATGCGGAGGCGAGTGCTGCACCAGAACAGATTGGAAGAGGCAGTGGTGTGGCCAGAGGGAGAAGCAGGGCCAGAGCTGGTGCATCAGCAGCAACTGTTTCATGTAGTGAAGTGGTTCCTCAAGACATACCCCAATCTGTCTGATTTGCTCACCAAGGTGCCCCGCATCTGTGCGCATTTCCGCAAGTCGACCACAGATGCTGCCACTCTCAGGGCAGCGCAGCGCCGCCTACAAATGCCCACTCACTGACTGTTGTGCGACGTGCCCACAAGATGGAATTCAACATTAAACATGTTATCCAGAGTTTAACAGCAGCGCAGAGCGATTGTAGACTGCCAGATGTCAACTTCCACCAGAACTGGTACTCAGGTCAGTCAGGTTCCTCAAGTGTACAATGAGGAGTGGACGTGGATATCTGATATCTGCCAGGTGTTGAGCAACTTTGAGGAGTCAAAGTCCAATTGTCATAATAATCTGAGTGATGAAGAGCAGATTGCTCTTGAAGAACTGACAAAAAATGATGACCTAATTATCAAACCGTCTGATAAAGGCGGAAATATTGTCCTGATGGACAAGGAATACTACCAACATATGGTAATGGATCTATTAAAAGACACTCGGACATATCGACAATTGGATAGTAATCCGACAGAGAAGTATTTGTCTGAACTTAAAGGTATTTTGAATAAAGCAAGACAAGATAATTTACTATCTAAAGATGAGTACAAATTTTTGTACAATATACATCCAACACTGGCTACTATATATGCAATTCCAAAGATTCATAAACAAAAGGTCCCAGTACCTGGGAGACCTATCATCTCAGGTAATAACAGTCTAACTGAAAATATTAGCCAATATGTTGATGAATTCATATCTCCTTTTGTCCCCAGCTTGCCATCTTACATCAAAGACACAAAGGATGCGGTCACCAGACTTCAGGAGATCCAAGTCACAAAGAACATCAAATTAGCAAGTTTGGATATAGAGGCCCTGTACACAAGTATTAGGCACGGTTTAGGCATTCAAGCGGTCTCTACTTTTCTTTTCACAAAGGGCATTCAATTTCAAGCACATAACAATTTTGTTCTCATTTTACTTAGGTATCTTCTCACTCACAATTATTTTCTTTTTAAAGGGAAATATTATTTGCAGACACTTGGAACAGCAATGGGGAGTAAGTGTGCACCGAATTATGCTAATTTATTTTTACGGTGGTGGGAAAACACGATTGTATTCACTGATTTGTTTTCACAATACACTAGTCACATTTTATTTTGGGGTAGGTACATCGACGATGTACTGTTACTTTGGGATGGCACCATAGAACATTTTCACGATTTCGTCACCAAGTTAAATCACAATACAATTGGACTCAGGTTTACATCTGAGATCCATCATGAAACCATCACATATTTGGATTTGAAGATCTTGGTGGATTCTGGTGGCCGCATCCAAACGGAAGTCTTTCGCAAACCTACATCTACGAACAGTTTATTACATTGGCAAAGTTTTCATCCCACTTCCCTTAAAAAGGGAATTCCTACAGGCCAATACATAAGAGCAAAGAGAAACTGTTCAGATGAGTCAAGCTTTATAAAAGAAAGTGCAAATCTATATCATAGATTTTTGGCAAGGGGGTATCCAAAGAAGGCCCTACATAAAGCTTTTTCTCGAGCAAACAAAACTCACCGGAGAGATCTGCTATGTGACAAACCGAAATCTAAAGAAGATAAAATCGTCAGGTGTATAGGAACTTTTGATGCACAAAATCAAATGGTGCATCAAATACTTAAAAAACATTGGCACATTCTCAGGTCGGATAACGACCTTAGAGATGTACTAACTGCATATCCTACAATAACACATAGAAGAGGGAAGAATCTCAGAGATATGCTGGTGCATAGTTTTTTTACTGTTCCATCCCCTAAGACATGGTTACGGTCACAAATAGTGGGCACCTTCCCGTGTGGAAGATGCTCATTTTGCCCTCTGGTTAAGAAAACTAAGAAGTTTCAAAACCCAGTGGACAATAAGGAATATTACATCAATCAATTCATTAACTGTCAAACATCAGGAATTGTATATGTAGCACAATGTACATGCCCTAAAATTTATGTGGGCAAGACAATCCAAGAGTTCAGACGACGCATCTCACAGCATGTCAGCAGTATTAATACAAAGGCTGATACCTCCATCTCACGACATGTGAGAAAACAACATGGAGGAGATCCGACATGACTTAAGTTTTAGGGACTGACTAAGAAAATGTTGGGTGCAAGAAGAGGAAACCTGGATAGGATCCGCTTGCAAGAGGAGACTAGGTGGATCTTTAGGCTGGACAGTCTTAGTCCCAAGGGACTCAACGAAGGATTTACGTTTTCATCTTTTTTGTGAAATTACACTTGAGTGAGTAACAAGAATGAGAAGCAATCTCCCAGCAAGTGTTTCTTTTAGCAGATTAGTACTATATTAAACATTATAGTTCCTCTGAGACTGTAGTTGATAGGCAACTGGGTAGGCGAATAGCCACCTTTATGCAAATAACTATTACCAGTGTCAAACAGGAGCATAAAACATTAGACCTAGGGAAGAAGTGTTTATTCCCATGGTCATGTCTGTGGAGTGACTATAGCAATGACTTATGACTAGAGATGAGCGAGCATGCTCGTCCGAGCTTGGTGCTCGTTCGAGCATTAGGGTACTCGTAAGTGCTCGCTGCTCGGACGAATATCTCGCCATGCTCAAGGAAATGGCAACTTCCGCATCGTGCTTTTTTGGCGCCTAAAAACACAGCCAATCACAAGCCAGGAGACTCTGCGTACCACCCAGCATCACGTGGGGCCCTTACATGTCGATAGCAGGGGTTGGCTGGCCTGATCAGGTGACCCTGGAATATACTACCGACTGGCCGCGGTGCTCGGCTCAGATGCCGTCTGGATGTCGTTAGGGATAGAGCTGCTGCCTTTCAGGGACAGTGTTAGGGCCTGCATTTAGTTGTCTGTTAGGCAGGGATCACCCACAAAGAACCCAACAGCCCTTCTAAGGGCTAGAAGACATTTTTTTTTTTTGTCACTTGGCTGGCTGGCACTAGTAGTGCAGCTATCGCCATATATAACCCCCTTTTTTTAATGTTATATCTCAGTGATACAAATCCATTGCACACAGCAGTGTGGAACCATTCTGTATGTCACAGTTCAATACACTCACTATTTTCTGTCCAGGTGACACTTTCTGTATGTCACCGAATACAACCAAGTCATTTGCTGCCTGTCACGTGTATGGCTTCATCCCAAAAATCTCTGTGCGACATTTGTCTGGGTCGCAGTCTAAATAGCTACCGTCAGTAGGGTGTCAGTCAGCTCTACGATAGTTTCTGCACGTCACGTTCCCAAAAAAACTAAACTGAAAGAAAAAAATATTTAAAAAAAATATAGAAAAAAAATTAGTTTTTTGTTGTTTTAGCTGAGTGATACAAATCCATTTCACACAGCTGCGTGTAACCTTTCTGTGTGACACAGTTCAGCACACTCACTCCAAACGGTATATACTGTCCAGGTGACACTGTCTGTACGTCACAAAATACAACCAAGTCATTTGCTACCTGTCATGTATATATAGCTTGATCCTAAAAATCTCTGTGCGACTTTTGTCTGGGTCTTAGTCTAAATAGCTACCGTCAGTAGGGTGTCAGTCAGCTGTACGATAGTTTCTGCATGTCACGTTCCCAAAAAAACTAAACTGAAAGAAAAAAATATTAAAAAAAAATATAGAAAAAAAATTAGTTTTTTGTTGTTTTAGCTGAGTGATACAAATCCATTTCACACAGCTGCGTGTCACCTTTCTGTGTGACGCAGTTCAGCACACTCACTCCAAACGGTATATACTGTCCAGGTGACACTGTCTGTACGTCACAAAAAACAACCAAGTCACCTGCTACCTGTCACGTATATATAGCTTGATCCTAAAAATCTCTGTGCGACTTTTGTCTGGGTCTCAGTCTAAATAGCTACCATCAGTAGGGTGTCAGTCAGCTGTACGATAGTTTCCGCACGTCACGTTCCCAAAAAAACTAAGCTGAAAGAAAAAAATATTTAAAAAAAAATATAGAAAAAAAATTAGTTTTTTGTTGTTTTAGCTGAGTGATACAAATCCATTTCACACAGCTGCGTGTCACCTTTCTGTGTGACGCAGTTCAGCATACTCACTCCAAACGGTATATACTGTCCAGGTGACACTGTCTGTACGTCACAAAAAACAACCAAGTCACCTGCTACCTGTCACGTATATATAGCTTGATCCTAAAAATCTCTGTGCGACTTTTCTCTGGGTCTCAGTCTAAATAGCTACCGTCAGTAGGGTGTCAGTCAGCTGTACGATAGTTTCCGCACGTCACGTTCCCAAAAAAACTAAACTGAAAGAAAAAAATATTTAAAAAAAAATATAGAAAAAGAATTAGTTTTTTGTTGTTTTAGCTGAGTGATGCAAATCCATTTCACACAGCTGCGTGTCACCTTTCTGTGTGACGCAGTTCAGCATACTCACTCCAAACGGTATATACTGTCCAGGTGACACTTTCTGTACATCACAAAATTAAACCAGGTTTATTTTTTTTATAGAATACAATTATATACAGAAAATGTGGAACCCCAGGGCTAAGGTTCGAGGACGAGGACTAGGGCGTGGGCGTGGGCAGTCAATTACTGCAGGGGGCAGAGGCCGTGGTCCTGGGCAGGGTGAGACAGTACCTGCTGATGAGGGAGCTGTGGAACGCCGCAGAGCTACACTCCCTAGCTTCATGTCTCAACTTACAGGGACATGTGGTAGAGGACTGTTGAAACCACAACAGTGCGAACAGCTGATCTCGTGGATTGCAGATAATGCTTCAAGTAATTTGTCCGCCAGTCAGTCTTCCACGCAGTCCACCCACGTTACCCAAGGGAGCACTCCTCTGGCTCCTCCACCTCAACCTCCTTCCCCCAGTCTGCCCCCTCCCAGGAAAATTTGGAATGCGATCCGGCATACTCTCAGGAACTGTTTTCTGGACCCTTCCCAGAGTCACAAACCACTTCTCAGGTTGCTGCTGACCTCTTTCCCGATGCCCAAGTGTTCCAACTGTCGCAGTCTGTGGGTGATGATGATGATAATGACAATGTTGAGTTAGTGGAAGAAGTTTGTAAAGAGATGTCGGACAATGAGGAGACACGGTTGTCAGACAGTGGTGAAGTTGTTGTAAGGGGAGGAATTCCGAGGGGGGAGCAGACTGAGGAATCGGAGGATGACGAGGTGACTGACCTAAGCTGGGTTGATATGCCGAGTGAAGACAGTGCTTCTGAGGCGGAGGCGAGTGCTGCACCAGAACAGGTTGTAAGAGGCAGTGGTGTGGCCAGAGGGAGAAGCAGGGTTAGAGCTGGTGCATCAGCAGCAACTGTTTCACGTAGTGAAGCTCCCGTGGCGAGGCCTAGATGTTCGCAAGTCTGGAGGTTCTTTAAAGAAAGTGAGGATGACCGACGGACTGTGGTGTGCAACCTCTGCCACACCAGGATCAGCAGGGGTGCCACCACTACTAGCCTAACCACCACCAGCATGCGCAGGCATATGAGTGCTAAACACCCCACTCAATGGAACCAAGGCTGTTCACCACCTCCTGCGGGTCACACCACTGCTCCTTCCCCTGTGTCACTCGCTGCCTCTGCTAGTCAACCCCCTGCGTCACTCGCTGCCTCTGCTAGTCAACCCCCTGCCCAGGACCCCGGCACGAGCGCCTCCCGCCGGAAAACCACACCTTCGCCTCAACGATCCTCCACAGTGTCCACCAACGTGTCCCAGCGCAGCATTCAGCTGTCTTTACAGCAGACGCTGGAGCGCAAGAGGAAATACAGTTCCACCCACCCACATGCCCAAGCCTTCAACGTCCACATCTCGAAATTGCTTAGCCTGGAGATGCTGCCCTATAGGCTGGTAGAGACCGAGGCCTTTCGCAATCTCATGGCGGTGGCTGCCCCTCGGTATTCCGTCCCCAGCCGCCACTATTTTTCCCGATGTGCCATCCCAGCTTTACACCAGCACGTGTCAGAGAACATCATCCGTGCCCTGACCAACGCTGTTTCTGAGAAGGTCCACCTAACCACGGACACGTGGACAAGTGCTGCCGGGCAGGGACACTATATCTCACTGACGGCACATTGGGTTAACTTGGTGGAGGCTGGGACCGAGAATGACCCTGGGGCCGCTCATGTACTGCCCACACCGAGGATTGCGGGGCCTACCTCGGTCACGGTCTCTCAGACCTACTATGCCTTCTCCTCCTCCGACCCCTCCTCCTCCTCCACCGAATTACAATCCTTGGGCACGGTGCCTTCAGTCGGTAGCTCTAGGCGCAGCAGCAGTGCCATGGGTAAGTGCCAGCAGGCGGTGCTCAAACTGCTGAGCTTAGGTGACAAAAGGCACACTGCCCAAGAGCTGTTACAGGGCATCACGGCGCAGACCGATCTGTGGCTGGCACCGCTGAACCTTAAGCCAGGCATGGTTGTGTGTGACAATGGGCGTAACCTGGTGGCGGGTCTGCAACTCAGCAGACTGACACATGTGCCATGCCTGGCCCACGTGTTCAATCTAATAGTTCAGCGGTTCCTCAAGACATACCCCAATCTGTCTAATTTGCTCACCAAGGTGCGCCGCATCTGTGCGCATTTCCACAAGTCGAACACAGATGTTGCCACTCTCAGGGCAACGCAGCGCCGCCTACAACTGCCCGTTCACCGACTGTTGTGCGACGTGCCCACGCAATGGAATTCCACATTAAACATGTTATCCAGAGTTTACCAGCAGCGCAGAGCGATTGTAGACTGCCAGATGTCATCTTCCACCAGAACTGGTAGTCAGGTCAGTCAGATTCCTCAAGTCTACAATGAGGAGTGGATGTGGATGTCTGATATCTGCCAGGTGTTGAGCAAGTTTGAGGATTTAACACTGATGGTCAGCGGCGATGCCGCCATTATCTGCCTCACCATCCCGCTGCTTTGCCTGTTGAAAAACTCACTGCTCAGCATCAAGTCGGATGCTTTGCGCTTGTCACAAGAGACGGTGGAGGAAGATACGTCGCTTGATAGCCAGAGCAACTTCCGTTCTGTTTCTCAGCACGTATCGGAGGAGGGGGATGAGGATGAGGAGGAAGAGGAGGAGAATGTCGGCGAGACAGTAGAGGGTACCAGTGCTCAGTCCTTAACTCTTGAGCGTGCATGGGCTGAAGAGGAGGACTTGGAGGAGGAGGAGGAGGAGGAAATGGAGAGTCAGGCCAGTGAGGAGAGGGAATTCTTACGTGTTGGGACTCTGGCGCACATGGCAGACTTCATGTTAGGCTGCCTATCCCGTGACCCTCGCGTTAGAAGAATTTTTTCAAACACCGATTACTGGTGTTCACTCTCCTGGACCCACGGTACCAGCAGAACCTTTCCACTCTCATCCCTGCAGAGGAAATGAGTATGAGAGTGAATAGATATCAACAGGCCCTGGTGCACAAGCTGAAACAATTCTTCCCATCTGACGCCGCTAACGGCAGAGGGCATGGTTCTGTGGGCCAAGTAGCGGGGGAGAGGAGGTGAGCAGGCAGCTTGACCAGCACTGGCAGGGGAATGCTCTCCAAGGCCTTTGCCACTTTTATGTCACCCCAGCAAGACACTGTTACCTGTCCCTAGTCTAGGCAGAGTAGGGGGGAGCTGTACAGAAAGATGGTGAGGGAGTACCTAGCTGACCATACCAACGTCCGTAGCGATCACTCTGCTCCATACAACTACTGGGTTTCAAAGCTGGACACGTGGCCTGAACTGGCGCTGTACGCCTTGGAGGTGCTGGCCTGCCCTGCCGCTAGCGTGCTGTCAGAGCGGGTATTCAGTGCAGCTGGTGGCATCATCACCGATAAGCGTACACTCCTGTCAACTGACAGCGCTGACAGGCTGACGCTTATTAAAATTAACAAAGCCTGGATTTCACCGGAATTCAAATCTTCTCCGGGGGAAAGCAGCTAAAGATTTAAATAACTTATGTATCCGATTCCTCTTCTCTACTCCTCCTCCTCCTACATATCGTCTTTGCCTAACGCTGACCCAAAAAACGCCATTTTTTAGAGGTCCAACTGGCACTCTTTTAGCACAATTTTTCAGGAGGGCCCCCTACAGGCCCTTTATTCAAACAATTTTTCCAGAGGTCCACCTACAGGCCCTCTCTCCAAAAAATTTTTCCGGAGGTCCACCTACAGGCCCTCTCTTCAAACAATTTTTCCAGAGGTCCACCTACAGGCCCTCTGTCCTAACAATTTTTCCAGAGGTCCACCTACAGGCCCTCTCTCCAAACAATTTTTCCGGAGTTCCACCTACAGGCCCTCTGTCCAAACAGTTTTTCCGGAGGTCCACCTACAGGCCCTCTCTCCAAACAATTTTTCCGGAGTTCCACCTACAGGCCCTCTGTCCAAACAATTTTTCCGGAGGTCCACCTACAGGCCCTCTCTCCAAACAATTTTTCCGGAGTTCCACCTACAGGCCCTCTCTCCAAACAATTTTTCCGGAGGTCCACCTACAGGCCCTCTCTCCAATTCCAGTTTCCAGTTTTATTTGCGCAAACTGCATACATTTTTATTTTTGGGATAGGTGTGAAAAATAATATTACTTGCGAATCTATATTGCCCAACATTGGATACGGTAGCAAGTAGAAGACCAAACACATGCTGCTCACAGGGTTCCGCAAATTCCTGGTCCTCCCGCAAATTCCTTGTCCACAATGTCAAGGAGGTCGTGGTTCTGTTGATGAGCAACAAGTCCTTCTGTACTGAAATCGCCGACAAAGTCTCCATCTAAGAACCTACAGACCATTGTGGAGAGGACGGCACAGCTCGCCATCAAAGTGACGAACCCCTAAGGCAGACTGCGCAGAGAAGATAACGAATAAATATCTCTGTGGTTATTTTTGCTAAATAAAAGTTAAATAAACCCCCCCAAAAATTCATCTGTTCCTGTGCCTGATCCACCCAAGTTGAATCTGTCCCATCCTGAGAAATTCCCCCCCAAGGAGTCCCCACTGTAACTTGCTTCCCATACAACTACCTCACCCCCCCGACACCTGTGTCTCGCCATTGTCCACCACCTCCTCAGACAACACTGGTAAATCCCCACTGTCAGCACACGGAAACAGCAAAAGGTCTTGTGAATTGGGGCAGAGAATGTTCTGGGCTAGCACATCAGGGAAGGGGTGACTATGGG